>NQII01007955.1:0-65657 GCA_002778355.1 Clitarchus hookeri | reverse complement strand
TATATCTTTTTCTTAAATTATATTTTGAAATATTTTTATTTAGTTATTCTATGTTATTAATTCATTAAATTGGTTTTCTAGAAGAAAATAAAATAATTTTATATAATTTGTAATTCAAGGCTACCTGTCATTTGTAATATTACAAATATACGTTTCGCAGATTTTACAAGAAAACTGTAGTTTAACAATGGATTTTCATGGCAACTGGCTTTCCAAGGATTTTTCTTGTAAACGTACAAAAAAATTTTTAGTGTGCGGACATACAACCAGCTAATTCATGGGCTACTCATGGTATGCCAACTATTAGTTACTGCCGCGTATGTATGAGTAGTAAGCTAATGGGCCACGTATGACATGCTAACTTTTGCTTACTGCTAGGGACATAATATCAGCATACTTACGGCCCTTTTGTGGTATGCAAACTGTTCTTTTATACTGAAGAAACATCATCGGTAAGCTTATGTGCCATTTATGCCATGCCAACTATAGGTGGTTGTGAATTCACTTGATTTTTTTATTTCATGCATTTATGAAGTAAAATTATCATGTTACGTTGTTAGAAATAGGAAAAAAATAGTTTTTGGACTGGAAACCTGCAAAACATAACACGTAAAATAATTCGTTATTTTGCATTTTAAAATCCACATGAAAGAAGCCCNGGACTGGAAACCTGCAAAACATAACACGTAAAATAATTCGTTATTTTGCATTTTAAAATCCACATGAAAGAAGCCCAAAACTAAAATACTAGTGTTTATAACAAAACACAGAAGTTCCAGTATTGATTTGTGATACTAACATTAATTGTGTCTATAACAAAGCCAATAATACAACTTGTATGTGTAGAAAGTATTTAGATTTACCTAAGAAGTTGTAAATGAACACATGATCGAGCAGTTGCTAGCATTATAGACTGTGGACGAAAGGTTTGGGAGTTAGATTCCAGGTTGTTCCAAAGAAGTTTACTAATTGTGAAATGATGCCGAAGATAACGTATATGAATATGGTAAAAAAATATATTTTGTTTGGGTGAAATATAATTATTTCTTGGCTTTGAAAATGCATGACAAGCTGATTCTATGTAGGCCACAAGTGGTCGATAGCTAGGCCACAAGTGGCTTGCCAACAGTTGGCTGACGACAGCGGTTTACTTACAGCAGGCCAGAATCAGAAAGCCAGTGGGCCACTGCTGCAATACATGACCCACTGATAGTGCTGACATGTTTGGGGTACAGTTAGTTACGCAGAAGCGTGTCGCTTGTAGGCAGATTGTATTTTGCTACATTGACGTTATCTGAATAGTGGCCCACATGTGGCCAACTGCAAGAGGCATCATTTCGGCCAGAAGCTTCTGCGGATGCATTACAGTGGTTGACTGTTAACTGATCATGGAAACCGAATGTGGGCCGCTCGTGTACAAGCAGATTTGCACAAGTGGGCCAACTGACTTTTGCTACTTGGAGGATGTTGTAAAACATTTTGTGTTGCTAGTTGATAAGCCATTCGCCTCAAGTCACCCGCACCCAAAAGTTGCTTGCTCCATAGCAAGTAGCAAGCTAATGAGCTTTTGCTCAAGTTCGTTTCCTAAAATGGTTATTCTACCTAGTTAGTTTGCTGCCACTTGGGATGGAGAAAGAGATTCCTTCTTACTCAAAGTCTGCAGTGTTGTGCGGGGTACATTAAACATTTTTGATGCTTTCGTT
The DNA here is from genome assembly GCA_002778355.1 of Clitarchus hookeri. NCBI lineage: Eukaryota > Metazoa > Arthropoda > Insecta > Phasmatodea > Phasmatidae > Clitarchus > Clitarchus hookeri. Next base: position 63,954 of record NQII01007955.1, on the reverse strand, counting down.
GTTCCCATATTCTTTTCCCTAACCACTTTAATTGCCTCTTCCATATTATAAATATTCCACAACTTCTATTTCTTTTTAGACATATACATACTTCGGTTTTCTTCTGCCCATCCTGGAACATACCCGACCATCTTAAGTATTGCATGTAAATTGTACAAACATGTGGTCCAATATGGGCTAGTAGCCCGTACTTAGTGCACATTTAGAGCACTTAGAGAGTTGCATGTTAGAAAGGTTTGGTGGTTATAATGGCCAACACGATACACTGACAAATAAACGACTACGTCTATTGAAAGCCTAATCCATATAAAATGAGATGCGTATAACCAAATACCTGAACGATTTTAATAAAGCTGGATTTACTGTTAGTGACTCTGGGTGAAACCAAGTTACAAAATGAGTTCAAAGAAAACTAGTACCATTTTTATACGTTACCATAGCGACAGGAAGAAGGTGAAAACCAGTAGATTATTAACCGTGGATACTTTAAAATATGCGGTCACAGTTTCCATCTACGGCAGTTGTCTTGTTGAACAGAGTAGTTGCCTTTAGGGAGTTGGAATCACTGTTGCAAAACTCGCTCCACTCTTCATTATTATCTGTGATTACCATGTACTGGACAGACTTGGAAGACAGATATTTACAAACCTTGCGTACTTATACCCGGAAAAAAAAGTATTATTATTTCTAGTTCGAATGCTGTTTAACGTCCTTCATATCTAAGAACTTTATATTTTAAAAAAGTTAAAATATCGTCTATAGTCCATCCGCGGTTACTTCACCCTTTTCTGAAGCCCTGCTAAAGTTTTACTTTCATGATATTCCTCCGCCTCGTGCAAACTAAGCTTGGCTAACTCTAGAAATTTACACAAAAGGACATTGCACCAATTTCTTGCGCACTAAGATGTAATAATAATTTTTATGAGAACTATTTCTTACTAAGCGCTACCAACACACGTGTTTTCTCACTATTTTTATTCATATTTATTATAAATGAAATATTTTAATTTATAAATAAAAAATATAGGTAAAACTTAAGTTTAACGGAAAATAAAATATTTGTATGTTCACAGATGTATAAAACGCTCGTGATACATGGCATATTTAAGATATAAATAAACACGTCCTACATGGGGTGATTATTCAAAGGTTTGATTCAAAAAGTGTGAAGAAACAGAGAATAGACTATATCACACATGATGTAAGATATTGTAAGATGCACTATGTGCATCTTACAATCTGGAAACCGATACCGTGTCGCTGTTACATAATAAGTAGAGGCACCTATTTCTCGCGAAAAGATTTCAGGATAAGCTGTGTTCCAAAAGACTTTAGTTCAGAACCACATTCGTGATTGCATCATTTGAATTGTTGCGCGTCTTATCTGTCAGCCCGCGAACCACGGGATGGTCAGTATCGGAGAAACTTAATTATGATTAACTCACTTATGTAACACACTCTCTTCACACAACACCATGCGGCCAATAGCCAAAATAAGGCTGCAAGTGTCCACATAGTATATTGAAGTCTAGCCTCAGCATAAATCTTTTCCCAAAAGACAGGTGGCCCTAACAATAAGTCATGCTTTCGGAAAGACATTGCACACTCAAGCATCCATCCCGCATTTATGTAGTATCTAAGAAATTTATACTCTAAATAATTCACCACAGAATTTCTCTGGCTTCCTTTAACCATGAGGTCCAAGGACGACTAAGAATCAATTTTCAGCACATAATAAAAGTGAGTAAAAAATAAAGGGAGAGAAATAGCCGTTCCTGATGGCTAATTTCCAAACAATTCTTAAATGTGTGGAAAGTGCTGTGCACTCGTGAGCATTATTTACGACGCTGTAATTTTGCGTGTTTTTGCGGAGCTCAATTTTTTTTTTTACGAGCAATCCATCTCGACAGGAAAAAAGCAAATAAAAAAGCGAACTGCTTCATTGCCCACGATTGCTTGCCATTAAAAAAAAAAAGAAGTATCTCTGCAGCGAGGAGCTCGGAACCAAATTAGGATTGAGCCATTTACAACTCATGAAGAATGCAAAACGCGACAAACTTCCCACTATTTAGTAGAAAATTGCTGGATTTCAATATTGTGCAATAACCTCTTTTGGCATTCTTTCATTTAAAAAATCGCGGAAAATATTAGTATTCTTTATTTCAGCGCTCTTGTTTTCCAACTAGCTGGTTGTCATCAATGAACTTAAAATTTTTTTGCACGTTTTTATAAAATTTTCTTATTATTAAAATTAGAAAAAATAGAACACTACTTTTTATTTTACGAAAAAATATATATATTCGATACTATACATAGGCCTAACAGTACTCAAGCTATGCTAGAACAAAGCCGATGTACTTTCCTATTNTGTATTAGTAGCATGCTAATGGGCCACTTATGGCATGCCACCGTTTATTTACTTCTGCACTGTAAATACATTTTTTAACTTTCACTGAGAAATTGTTTGTAATTTTACAAATTCTAATGACATTACAAAAATTTACTTGTGTAATTACTCGTTTGTAAAATTACAACGACTATGTTTGTAATAGACATCTAAAAATGTTTGTACTATACTGACCTGCATCCACGAGCTTCAGCCAAATGACGGACACTCAATAACATAAAACCATATATAACTGTTTGTGCAAGAACTATGAGTAATGTAAAGTGTAGTTGCGTGCAAAAAGAAATGTATTGCAAGTTTGAATAACATTAATCACTCAAAACAACTCCAATAATCATAATAAAACGACAGTTTCGGAAAAACGTGACTGTATGACTCATTAACTGTTAATATTTCCTAAATGTATAAAATTCTTAAAATTAAATAAATGTATTCTTCTTAACCAAATAACTTCAATATATTTCAGGTACTTTTACTTGTATTTACTATAAAAAAAGTGCTGAACTCGTAAGTTAAGTTGATCTTGTGGTTAAGGGCGCGATCTAATCCCTATTCTGGCAAAGCGTATATATATATATATATATATATATATATATATATTTCTTAAANAAATATTTTTATTTAGTTATTCTATGTTATTAATTCATTAAATTGGTTTTCTAGAAGAAAATAAAATAATTTTATATAATTTGTAATTCAAGGCTACCTGTCATTTGTAATATTACAAATATACGTTTCGCAGATTTTACAAGAAAACTGTAGTTTAACAATGGATTTTCATGGCAACTGGCTTTCCAAGGATTTTTCTTGTAAACGTACAAAAAAATTTTTAGTGTGCGGACATACAACCAGCTAATTCATGGGCTACTCATGGTATGCCAACTATTAGTTACTGCCGCGTATGTATGAGTAGTAAGCTAATGGGCCACGTATGACATGCTAACTTTTGCTTACTGCTAGGGACATAATATCAGCATACTTACGGCCCTTTTGTGGTATGCAAACTGTTCTTTTATACTGAAGAAACATCATCGGTAAGCTTATGTGCCATTTATGCCATGCCAACTATAGGTGGTTGTGAATTCACTTGATTTTTTTATTTCATGCATTTATGAAGTAAAATTATCATGTTACGTTGTTAGAAATAGGAAAAAAATAGTTTTTGGACTGGAAACCTGCAAAACATAACACGTAAAATAATTCGTTATTTTGCATTTTAAAATCCACATGAAAGAAGCCCGAAACTAAAATACTAGTGTTTATAACAACACAGAAGTTCCAGCATTGATTTGTGATACTAACATTAATTGTGTCTATAGCAAAGCCAATAATACAACTTGTATGTGTAGAAGGTATTTAGATTTACCTAGGAAGTTGTACATGAACACATGGTAGAGTAGTTGCTAGCATTATAGACTGTGGACGAAAGGCTTGGGAGTTAGATTCCAGGTTGTTCCAAAGAAGTTTACTAATTGTGAAATGATGCCGAAGATAACGTATATGAATNGATTCCAGGTTGTTCCAAAGAAGTTTACTAATTGTGAAATGATGCCGAAGATAACGTATATGAATATGGTAAAAAATATATATTTTGTTTGGGTGAAACATAATTATTTCTTGGCTTTGAAAATGCATGACAAGCTGATTCTATGTGGGCCACAAGTGGTCGATAGCTAGGCCACAAGTGGCTTGCCAACAGTTGGCTGACGACAGCGGTTTACTTACAGCAGGCCAGAATCAGAAAGCCAGTGGGCCACTGCTGCAACACACGACCCACTGATAGTGCTGACATGTTTGGTGTACAGTTAGTTACGCAGAAGCGTGTCGCTTGTAGGCAGACTGTATTTTGCTACATGGACGTTACCTGAATAGTGGCCCACATGTTGCCAACTGCATGAGGCATCATTTGGGCCACAATGCATTACAGTGGTTGACTGTTAACTGATCATGGAAACCGGATGTGGGCCGCTCGTGTACAAGCAGATTTGCACAAGTGGGCCAATTGACTTTTGCTACTTGGGGGATGTTGTAAACCATTTTGTGTTGCTAGTTGATAAGCCATCCGCCTCAAGTCACCCGCACCCAAAAATTGCTTGCTCCATAGCAAGTAGCAAGCTAACAAGCTTTTGCTGAAGTTCGTTTCCTAAAATGGTTATTCTACCTAGTTAGTTTGCTGCCACTTGGGATGGAGAAAGAGATTCCTTCTTNGAAGTTCGTTTCCTAAAATGGTTATTCTACCTAGTTAGTTTGCTGCCACTTGGGATGGAGAAAGAGATTCCTTCTTACTCAAAGTCTGCAGTGTTGTGCGGGGTACATTAAACATTTTTGATGCTTTCGTTGTTCCCATATTCTTTTCCCTAACCACTTTAATTGCCTCTTCCATATTANTACATTAAACATTTTTGATGCTTTCGTTGTTCCCATATTCTTTTCCCTAACCACTTTAATTGCCTCTTCCATATTAGAAATATTCCACAACTTCTATTTCTTTTTAGACATATACTTCGGTTTTCTTCTGCCCATCCTGGAACATACCCGACCATCTTAAGAATTGCATGCAAATTGTACAAACATGTTGTCCAATATGGGCTAGTAGCCCGTACTTAGTGCACATTTAGAGCACTTAGGGAGTTGCATGTTAAAAAGGTTTGGTGGTTATAATGGCCAACACGATACACTGAAAAATAAACTACTACGTCTATTGAAAGCCCAATCCATATACAATGAGATGCGCATAACCAAATACCTGAACGATTTTAATATAGATTGATTTACCGTTAGTGACTCTGGGTGAAACCAAGTTAAAAAATGAGTTCAGAGAAAACTAGTACCATTTTTATACGTCACCATAGCGTTAGGAAGAAGGTAAAAACCAGTAGATTATTAACCGTGGATACTTTCAAATATGCGGTCACAGTTTCCATCAACGGCCGTTGTTAACAAGAAGTGTCACTGTAGTCTTGTTGAACAGAGAAGTTGCCTTTAGGGAATTGGAATCACTGTTGCAAAAGTCGCTCCANTTTAGGGAATTGGAATCACTGTTGCAAAAGTCGCTCCACTCTTCATTATTATCTGTGATTATCATATACTGGGCAGACTTGGAAGACAAATATTTACAAACCTTGCGTACTTATACCCGAAAAAAAAAAGTATTATTATTTCTAGTTCGAATGATGTTTAACGTCCTTCATATCTAAGAACTTTATATTTAAAAAAAGTTAAAATATCGTCTATAGTCCATTCGCGGTTACTTCACACTTTTCTGAAGCCCTGCTAAAGTTTTACTTCCATGATATTCCTCCGCCTCGTGCAAACTAAGCTTGGCTAACTCTAGAAATTTACGCAAAAGGACATTGCACCAATTTCTTGCGCACTAAGTTGTAATAATAATTTTTATGAGAACTATTTCTTACTAAGCGCTACCAACACACATGTTTTCTCACTATTTTTATTCATATTTATTATAAATGAAATATTTTAATTTATAAATAAAAAATATAGGTAAAACTTAAGTTTAACGGAAAATAAAATATTTTTATGTTCACAGATGTATAAAACGCTTGTGATACATGGCATATTTAAGATATAAATAAACACGTCATACATGGGGTGATTATTCAAAGGTTCGATTCAAAAAGTGTGAACAAACAGAGAATAGACTATATTCAGCACACAGTGCATCTTACAATCTGGAAACCGATACCGTGTCGCTGTTACATAATAAGTAGAGGCACCTATTTTTCGCGAAAAGATTTCAGGATAAGCTGTGTTCCAAAAAACTTTAGTTCAGAACCACATTCGTGATTGCATCATTTGAATTGTTACGCGTCTTATCTGTCAGCCCGCGAACCACGGGATGGTCAGTATCGGAGAAACTTAATTATGATTGACTCCCTCATGTAACACTCTCTCTTCACACAATAAGGCTGCAAGAGTTCACATAGTATATTGAAGTCTAGCCTCCGCATAAATCTTTTCCCAAAAGACAGGTGGCCCTAACAATAAGTCATGCTTTCGGAAAGACATTGCACACTTAAGCATCCATCCCGCATTTATGTAGTATCTAAGAAATGTATACTCTAAATAATACTCCACAGAATTTCTCTGGCTTCCTTTAACCATGAGGTCCAAAAACGACTAATAATCAATTTTCAGCACATAATAAAAGTGAGTAAAAAATAAAGGGAGAGAAATAGCCGTTCCTGATGGCTAATTTCCAAACAATTCTTAAATGTGTGGAAAGTGCTGTGCACTCGTGAGCATTATTTACGACGCTGTAATTTTGCGTGTTTTTGCGGAGCTCAATTTTTTTTTTTACGAGCAATCCATCTCGACAGGAAAAAAGCAAATAAAAAAGCGAACTGCTTCATTGCCCACGATTACTTGCCATTAAAAAAAAAAGAAGTATCTCTGCAGCGAGGAGCTCGGAACCAAATTAGGATTGAGCCATTTACAACTCATGAAGAATGCAAAACGCGACAAACTTCCCACTATTTAGTAGAAAATTGCTGGATTTCAATATTGTGCAATAACCTCTTTTGGCATTCTTTCATTTAAAAAATCGCGGAAAGTATTATATTTCAGCGCTCTTGTTTTCCAACTAGCTGGTTGTCATCAATGAACTTAAAATTTTTTTGCACATTTTTATAAAATTTTCTTATTACTAAAATTAGAAAAAATAGAACACTACTTTTTCTTTTACGAAAAAAAATATATATTCGATACTATACATAGGCCTAACAGTACTCAAGCTATGCTAGAACAAAGCCGATGTACTTTCCTATTATATTTTATTGTAGGCACCGGCTAGTTTAAAGGAACCACGTGCTTCCATAAGCAAAGCACGACTCCATAAATGAATCTGTAATATTGTTTTCACATATTACGAATCTTTCAGCTTGTGCGAACAATTTAAACCAGTTTGTCTGTACGGCCAAAATTGTTTTTCGCTTCAAACACACCCGCTCTATGACGACGCTTAAAAAGCCTTTACACAATTGAAAACTTTAACATTTGACTTTAGGATTTGAATTCACTTTTGCTTCTCGGCATATTGTTCCTATGGAACTTGACACAATGGAACTGTCAGAGGTAAAGTCAAGCACTCTTGACTTGACGATTTCAGAAAGTTGAAACTTAAAGTCAAAGTCAAGCAGCCATTTTGCCGAGAATCTATCAGAGGTTATGTTGNTACGATTTCAGAAAGTTGAAACTTAAAGTCAAAGTCAAGCAGCCATTTTGCCGAGAATCTATCAGAGGTTATGTTGAATGAATATTCGTTTACCATAAGGCAATTTACATCTCGGTATATTGAACCAAGATCGTCTAAATTAAATAAATGGCAAACGAATGTTATGCGAATGGCGTATACTAGGCAGTTTCTTGTTTGAAATGAAATTTTAATATGAATACCTAAACTTATTTTGAAAACAGCTACGCGATATATATCCCTGAGCGATATAATGGTTTTAATAAGAAGATACACATTTTTACGAAGGTTGCAGGCCGATTTTCAATTGTCTGAACTAAGACTTTAACAATCGTTTTGTTTATTCGTGATTTTGTCAAAGGAAAGGAAGTCAAATGCTAAAGTTCTCTATTGTGTAAAAAGGGTCTTGACTCATTCTGACCCAGTGTACGCAATTGTGTACGTTACGCACGTGTTGGTAGTTTTTGGTTAGTACTGCACCCTGAGAAGCTCAATGACCCATGATCGTACGGAACATACAGCCTACAGATCATTGACTGTGACAACCAAGCAGAGCTGTGTGAAGCATCGTATAAGGTATTAAGTCCTCCTGTGAATATGTAATTTAAAACTTAACACTTGTGTCAACTTAAGTACAGCACGCATCATAAACTTTTTGTTTGCAGCACCTGAAACCGTAAATTAAAGTGGGTCTGAGAGGGTGCTTGGACAGCCGCGGACCTCGGATGGGACAAGCCACGGTCGGTCGACCGCGCGTCAGTGTCGCCAACCACCTAACGAGCGCCGCGGAAATTTTCCACGGCTCCACCCTGGCCCGCTATTATCCCCTCCGAAAACTCCGGGCAGGCACAGCTGGCGAGGGAGTCGCCACCGATATTTGCATGCAAGGCGCGCGTCCGCCCAGACAAGCGTAACAGTGGCGCACGAAGCAATTCACGACTTCAATAGGCTCTGTTTATGAATAGCGCTCGGGTTATTTTCGCACCCGTTTCTTCTTAGCCGTTGACCCCAGCTGTCCGGCAAAATAACAATCTATTGACGGGCTCTGCACCGGTATCCACAGTGAATTCAAAGCCAAAGCATAACATGCAATAAAGAAAATCTTGTGGGGTATTATTTTGAACAGCGATCCTTATTTCCTTTACGTGTGTCATTATGTAATTTTTTTGTAAGATAACTTATTTCAGACGGACTGCTTTGAAGGGAATATTTATAATGGCTTAAGCTTTTTGGTACATTTTATTTCTCCTATTGAAAGAACGATGCCGTAAAACTTGAATCATTACTCCACACTAATACCATTGCTTGAACTTNTTTTATTTCTCCTATTGAAAGAACGATGCCGTAAAACTTGAATCATTACTCCACACTAATACCATTGCTTGAACTTCGGTTTACTTCTAAGTGGTGGCCTCTAAGCCATGTTAGTCCCGCAAAGATTAATTCTACTCAGGTTATAACAAAACGACTTTTCTTATGGGAGAGTTTGGCATAGCGAAAATTTCCGCTGCTAGGTAAGTGCTAGTGTTCCAAAGAGGTCACTTTTAATTAAAATGTTAAGCTACGTGAATAATAAAAGAGGAAGAATTCACTTAGTTAAGTAGTTATTTTATATCTGATTTATGATTATTACAATTATTTTGTTTTTAACGTAGAAAATAGAAAATAACCCGGTACACAATGCGACACTAGCGCTTACCTAGAGGCGAAAAATTGTAGTTGGCAAACTAATAGCATTGAGCTTCCCAGCCTGAGCAGAATAAACCTTAGTTTCGCGACATTTAATGGGTAGAATATATGTAAATATATGCGTGTGTATACGTAGAACAGGCGCACTGAGTAAATATATATTTTAAAGAAATAGTAATGCCTGAAAAAAATAAAAAATTTATTCGACTTTATTACAATTTTTTTTGTATGTATATTTTCGAAACCACCCTCTTTCTTAAGACTAAATGATACTAAAAAGTAGATACAATTGTTATTGTTGAGTTTGGTGACTGGTTGGGGGGGCCGCGGTTCGCCTTCCACCGAGGCGAACCGGATTCGATTTTCGGTGGTGGCGTCCCCGGATTTTCGCATGTGGGAATCGTGCCGGACGATGCCGCCGGTAGGCGGAATTTCTCGGGTATCTCCCGTTTCCCCACCCTTGCATTCCAGCGATGCTCCATACTCACCTCGCTTCTCATCGACTCTCAAGACCTCGATGTCAAGAGCCACCCAAATCTCGTCACTCTTCATTCACTACGGTTGCATATTTTCGATAGTAAACCCTTTTCCGTAAAGCTATCTGAAACATGATCATGTTCTCACGTACGTGATATGTCCTGGGAGAGAAACATTTTCATTCCCGGTTCTTTACACTTGTTCGTGCACGCGCAAGACAATTTATTTGAACGCGTTCGGTCACACATTAATTTCGGAGTTGAAGTGTCGCAATGACGTAATTGTTTGGTTCATACCGTACTTATGACCGAGATTAGTCTCGCAGCCAGCGAACAACGTGCGGCGTGCTCGGCGATGTTGCCATCAACAATTCCCGCCAAAGAACCGTACAATATCCCACAAATAATATCAGCCATAAGGAAGAATGTGCACCGATGCCTTGCTGTGTACAGTGTCGGTCACAAATCTCATTCATTTGCAACGTGTCTACGACCGGGAATACGGCGGCTCAACGGGTGTAATGAAACGAGCGTAAAACCAACTTGAGGGGTCAGTTAAAAATAAACTAGTTTAGTAACTAACCCAGCTGGGCGAGGTTGCCTCACGGAGGGGAAACCAGTACCGGTACCAAAATGCCCGCAGGTCGTCGCACGGGAACAGCGAAATACCAAACCATAATGCCCTGGGGCCGCGCGTGCACGGGCTGTTCAACCCGCGGAACACGTATTTACATAACTTAAAGATTTAGGTCACGTGAACGAAATTTGTGGGGGTTACTACGCGCCACCTAACGGATCAAAACGGAGCAGAATTTTCTTAAGGGCGCTGGTCTTCAAAAAAGTCATTATTTTATATTTGGGCGAAATACTGTTCAACATGTGAACATTACTTACAATTACTATTTCCTCGAATAAAAATAATTCGCACAGCACATTTCTTGCATAATGGCATGTCAAAATCAAAATTTTTAGTGTTTTTGGGACGTTTACAAATAATAAAAACTAACTCATTTGCCGAAACGAGATAATTCACAGTGAAATAAGACACCATCAGTTACATAAAGAAATCTTTGAACTCACGCTATGAAACGTTTTTGCAATTTTTATAAATTGCATAAAATAAGGAAATGTTAGCGTATTTTTTATTTATAGCAGTCTATGATTTATTGTCAAATAAATTTAGCTAAGAATCCTTTAAAATGAATTAATACGTGACCTTTCAGTCACCCTTGATAAATTTTCTGTAATAGTTTTCATTAATTTTATTAGCACATCATAAAAAAACAATAAATTTGTGATTTTGATACGTCATGATGCAAAAGCTAATCGACCATTTTTTTATGCGAGGAAAGAGAAATTAAAAGTAATGTATACAAATTGAACGGTATTTCGTACAAGTATAAAATAATGAACTTTGCTGACCAGCGTTCTTAACGGCTACCGCAAAGTAAAGTTGTCCCTTACAATCAACTTAAAAAGTTTTGTAAACACAAATAAACAGTATTTATAAAAACCAGCGCAAACATGCAACTTCTGCAAACAAAGCTTGTTACAATCGGTAAAAATAATAAAAATAATTAAATATTAAAAATTTTGCAATGGTGATTACGTATGCAGGTACAGCAGAAATTTTACTTACTAATTTACTTGCCCTCCGCCTCCATAATGTAATGACAACAGGCTGCATTCGCAACAGAGTGGTGTAGGATCGAATACTGGCAGAGGTAAAAAAAAAGTAAAAATTCCGTGTTTGATCATATGGCTACAAACCACGGAAAATCATTTCACTGACACGTTTTTTTTTCCTTTCGAGAAACACTCTTACTGATGGGACACAAACGTCATTCGTACGTATTATAAAATCTACGTTTACGCATTTTTCAGGTTAGGTCCAGTCCTGCGCAAAATGTTCAGTGGCCATTCATCAGAAAGCGGTAAAGGAGCAAAGCGTAGGCAGATTGACATTAGCAGTTATGCACTGTTTTAGACATAATGCATACTTAAACTCAAACAGCAATAAGAACGTGCTAAATTATTATTAGATAACTTTCTTTTTGGGCTCAGGCGAAACGCAACGCAAGAAGTCGGAGAAGCGTTTATGCGAGATGTTTTACTATCACATGTGAGATACTATATTATTTTGTTAACATGACACGAATGTTGAGCTCAACAGCAGTTGGGCTGACCTCGCACCAATATTACAGTGGCACCAAAGAATTCTGCGATATTATCTCCAAGAACACCGGTGCTATGGCAGAGGGAGGTAGGATTTTAGCAACAAACGCCAGTTAGTAAAATAACTTACAAAAACCTTTCCTTCAATTCATTATGCCACCAGTAGGCATCTTGACTGTAGATTCCATATGTCAAAACACTGATCTTATTCCTCTCCCATGCATGTCGTGCAGACTCCGTTAGCTGAGACATTCTTTGTACTGCCTGATGCCTCACGTAAAGAAATAAAACCAATCATTTTTTGACCTTCAAGTATGTAGCTCTGAGAAAGCTCACACTCCGCTTGCAGAACCACAGACCACCACAGTCTACTGATAAAGATAAATCGAGCTGCGTGTCTGCGAAAAACTTCATGAAATATGTAGAGTTTTTATTTACTTTTTTACTAGTTGCAGCCACTGCACAGCTACCACAACCTCGACATGTTTGTTGCTTCTTATTTCAGCACATACTTAAACACGGGAAGTTGAAAGAAAAAATACACAGGCGTTTCCTCTTCCTTCTCCATCCTCGCGTTAACTAGTTCGGCAGCTTCGCTAAGGAAGATGATTAATTTATCCGGCGTATACATCATAGACCTACTTAATTGTCACGCGGTGCATGTTATTGACTGTTGCTTTATCCGTTCGCAAGCCAAGGTCAATTATTTAGGGGATAACTTACATATCAGCTTACGAAATCTTTTCGAGAAAAATTATTCCGAAATAAACGTTTCTGGGATAACTCTATTACTCACATAAACTAAGCAAGTTACCTGCGTGCGTGTGTGTGGACATAAATATGTACACATACGAGATAAAAGAGGGATTCACAAGAAAATTGAAGGTTAGAGAAATATAATCATATTTATTTTCGGCTCAACCCATAAACTGCAATTCTTTCTATTCAGTTTTTATCAAACATCTCAATATGAGAAGACGTAATATGTTAACTATAAATTAAAAAAATCGTAGGGCGTGCTTGTTGGTAATGGCATACATGTGTATAGCTTTTACAGCTGTTTCCAGGTAGCCTTCGCCCATATGCGTGCATAAAGTCATAAATACGTTCAACTAGTCTATATGTAGAGAAAAATGCCAAAAAAAAAATTTATATTTTTCGAACAGAATTAAGAACTNATAAACTGCAATTCTTTCTATTCAGTTTTTATCAAACATCTCAATATGAGAAGACGTAATATGTTAACTATAAATTTAAAAAAACGTAGGGCGTGCTTGTTGGTAATAGCATAAATGTGTATAGCTTTTACAGCGGTTTCCAGGTAGCCTTCGCCCATATGCGTGCATAAAGTCATAAATACGTTCAACTAGTCTATATGTAGAAAAAATGCCAAAAAAAAAATTTATATTTTTCGAACAGAATTAAGAACTTATTTAAACTAGTATAACTTGGAAGTACTAATACACAACAGAATAATATATAAATTGTACAAAGATTAATTTTTTAATTATCGGTTGACCCGAGATATTCAGCTCTATCCAAAAAGGGAACAATAATAATGACGTGCCAGGTTTAATACAACTTAACATTTTATGCTGAATACGATTGATGCAGAAAATTTGCGTATCGAAGGCAAAAATCATTAAAAGAAACAGCGTTTTTAAACACACGGTCATACTGCAAATACAGTTTGGTTTTGACTAAAAAACTTTTGTTGGAGGTCACAAAATGTTTTTGCTAATTTAGGCCTCACAAAACGTTTGTGGCACAATGTTTAGTGGCAACCACAAAACGACTTCTGTGTCACCAACAAGTTAAGCGCAATGGTAGGCTATTTTATGTCCGTTATTTGCAACAAAAAATGTTACGATGATAGCAGCAATACTTGGTGTTTTGCTGGTTGCGGGCTTTGGTAGGTAAGCTACGTCACAACGTCTCGTCAACAGCAGGACCATGTAAGTAATCAGCCAAAGGCATGTTTAGGAATAGCCTGGAGTGATTTCGGACAACCATTGAAAACCGAAATCATAATGGCCAGACCAAAAATCAAACCCGGTTCTTCTAGAATGCGAGGTATGTGTGTTAACACTGTTCCACCTCGATTGGTTTTGTGGGCTTCGGCTTGAATATGCACATACCACAAGTCTAACAAGTGACACACACTGCAAGGACTGAACACCACACCTCAAGGAAAGTTTATTTTCTGTAATAATTTAAGTGTAACATTTACTTACTTGGAATAAATGTATCATGTAATTCGTCCCCGATTTATTTAGTATATCCATCATGAATAAGCTCGTAACCTGTTCCAAGGAGACTAACACGGACAATATGGCGTCGTGGTGAGGCCAGAAGATAGCCACTTCCAATACACCAGCGCGCATGTGCAGGATATAACGGATGTAGTTTTGCAGTCGCAGCAAAATGCTTTACTCTAGACGACACAAATGTTGCTGGTGCCAACTAAATATTTGGGGGCAGCCAATATCTTTATTATTGTCAATCTACGTGTTATTGTACACTGCAATCTACAGGATGTCCTGAAATTCTTTCCCTGATTACAAAACATATTTATATTCGCTATATGTTCGAGAGAGATGTGAAACTGGAGCCAAAACGTTGGCAAACTAATTAAGTTTTTGGTTGCAACAGTAAAACACTTCAGTAAGTCTCCATGTGAGCTCCCTTGGTAGCACAGTAGCACATGTAGTCAATATTAAATTTCTGTNTAAAACACTTCAGTAAGTCTCCATGTGAGCTCCCTTGGTAGCACAGTAGCACATGTAGTCAATATTAAATTTCTGTCCATACATTAGCCAACATCACAGGAGTGTGGAGGCCAAGCTGTCGGACCATCTCAACCGATCCATCATCCAGGGAAAGTCGTTTCAAGATAGGCACGAACCTCCAAACCCCAATGAGGTTGTGCACCGTCTTGTTGAAAAATGACACCTGAGTGATTCCCAAGCAACCTAGGAACAGCAAACAATTGCAAGATATCCAGTTACACTGGAGATATGATGGTGCCAGCAGCGAAAAAGAATGATCCGTTAATTTTGTCATGAATAATCTCGCACCAAACATTCAACTTTGGGCGGCCTCTGGTACACTCTAAAACCTCACCAGGGGGCTCTGAACCCTAAATGCGCACGTTATGCCTGTTCACTACACCACCGACAAAAAATGTCGCTTCGTCAGAAAAAGTAACACGTTTGAGATAGCCATTATCGCCCTCAATACGTGATAATATTTCGACTGGAAAGTCATACCAACGCGTGGAGTCATTGGGCAACAAAGCCTGAACAATTTGCACTTTGTATGCACGAAACAATAAACGTTTCTAAGATATCACGAAGGGAACCTTTTGGCATCTGTAATTCACGTGAGGCGTTACGCACTGATTTCTTGGGACTGCGCACAAAATACTATTTCAGTGCTTCCACCCTTTCAGCTGAGGTTGATTGTCGGCCAGTTCTCGGTAAGTCAGCAACAGATCCTGTGTTTTTTAACTTGTTATACCACTTCTTAATGCTCTTGACATCGGGCAGCATCCATTCATACTTTGTCTGAAATTTCCTCTGCAATGTTATTGGCGACCGGGTCTCGTGGTACCAGGGGGCACACTGAGCTTTTCCAGATTTGTGAACATGTAACGTGGCTGCTACACGACAACCACGTTACTGAAACCTACAACAAAAATTTGGTTAGTTTTCCGACATTTTGGCATTACTTTCACATCTCTATCTTACATAGCGGATATAAATAAAGTTTGTAATAGGAGGGAAGGACTTTTCAGATCATCCTGTATTTTTCACCAGCAACAAATTTCGGACTGTAAAGCATTAGCCAAATGATGTCTGTAACCAATAACGAATATTTTCTTTCAGTGCATCATTATAAGAATAAAATCATNAAAGCATTAGCCAAATGATGTCTGTAACCAATAACGAATATTTTCTTTCAGTGCATCATTATAAGAATAAAATCATTCCGACCCATGTCCGAGCAGGCCTCAACAAACTCCTGTGCCGTTCCAACGTCGTTATGGTTATTCCAGCAACAATTATTTTGAATGTACTCAACGCTCTTCTTAATGTTGAAGTGCTCATAAACTCTCTCCTTATATGGTCATTAATGGCTGCTCGAGAAAACTTGTCACGATAACCACATATTAACCACTTATCAGACATAATTTGCAATCTCTTCGCCAATTGAACGCCAATATCGACTTTCAGTTCAGCTGTGTGATAGTTATTTTAATTCATTTGCTGTCCGCTGGAAGAAATTTTCCAACTTAAGTCAGGAGCAATCGCGTTTAATTTCTTGAAACCATAAAGTAGTTTTATTTATAAAAACTTGTTGGGTAAATATAGGAAGGAAGTTTGTTCAGTTAATGTGGTCCGAGAGGTTGGATTTTTATATAGCTCTTAGCGTTCACTATGGCAAGATATTGGTTTTTATGTTTTACATTTGTGTATAATAAAGGATAACAGTGACGGGACTTTCTCGTTGTACTGGACCTTGAATCACGTGCTCACCCACTCACTCCACACAAGCAAAGGCTGTTCGCGATTATTTAATCACTTTTGAGAGCCCTGCTTAGGATCTGTTTTTTACCCATGTTATATCCCTCCGCCGTATCTAAGATTTACATTGTTATGTAATTGATCACCATATTCAAGCGTAGACGAAGTGTAACTGTTAAATTTATGGTAAAACTAAATATATCACTAATATGGGCATTCCTACATTTACGTGTACAAAATAAACATTAAAAAAATTCAATAATTTGCGTGTATGCAAATTTTGACATCGCAATTTTGATACTACGTTAAAAAATGGAACAGGTTTTCCTACTTCCCTGCCAAATTAATTAAGAGCATTTAGTCAACGTGTCCATTAAAACGTACACAGTTAGGGGCAGGGATTTTTATTTCGAAGGTTTCCAAAAAAGTGCTGAATTGACAGAAAATACGCTACAATGAGTAATGCCAGGGTCTGGGCCATAGTGGGAATATTGGGTAGAGTGCGCATACCAGCTACGCATTAAACTCTCTCCGAGTTCCAACGCTGGACAATTTACATATTTACCAATAGCACTATCAAAATCAACATTGATGGAATAAAAGTTAGAACACTGTTTTATGTAAGTAAGTCCTTTGAGATGTTTTTACACTTCATCTAACCAAGTTTCAATTCAACTAGAACTATATTTAAGTTAGTCGAGGTATTGATTCATATAAAAAGGCACATATATTGAAAATTCAAATGTGAACAAACCCGTTCATCACTGTTAACCATGTAACTTTCGACAATTGTATTGGCAATGGATGAATCAATGTTGGGGAAAAGTGCAGAAGAAAATCGGTGTATATCAACTTCAGTCTATGGTATTAAGCCATAAGGATCACAACCACTGAAAAACCTTGTGAGGTCGCACTACACATATATGCGAGGGTTCACGGGATCTTCTGTTTATTCTAAAACAGTTCAGAATATTTTCGAAATTATAATTTTTGGGCATTTATCAATTATTTTGCAGACCATTATATCGTAGNCCACATATTAACCACTTATCAGACATAATTTGCAATCTCTTCGCCAATTGAACGCCAATATCGACTTTCAGTTCAGATGTGTGATAGTTATTTTAATTCATTTGCTGTCCGCTGGAAGAAATTTTCCCACTTAAGTCAGGAGCAATCGCGTTTAATTTCTTGAAACCATAAAGTAGTTTTATTTATAAAAACCTGTTGGGTAAATATAGGAAGGAAGTTTGTTCAGTTAATGTGGTCCGAGAGGTTGGATTTTTATATAGCTCTTAGCNTTGTTGGGTAAATATAGGAAGGAAGTTTGTTCAGTTAATGTGGTCCGAGAGGTTGGATTTTTATATAGCTCTTAGCGTTCACTATGGCAAGATATTGGTTTTTATGTTTTACATTTGTGTATAATAAAGGATAACAGTGACGGGACTTTCTCGTTGTACTGGACCTTGAATCACGTGCTCACCCACTCACTCCACACAAGCAAAGGCTGTTCGCGATTATTTAATCACTTTTGAGAGCCCTGCTTAGGATCTGTTTTTTACCCATGTTATATCCCTCCGCCGTATCTAAGATTTACATTGTTATGTAATTGATCACCATATTCAAGCGTAGACGAAGTGTAACTGTTAAATTTATGGTAAAACTAAATATATCACTAATATGGGCATTCCTACATTTACGTGTACAAAATAAACATTNACTGTTAAATTTATGGTAAAACTAAATATATCACTAATATGGGCATTCCTACATTTACGTGTACAAAATAAACATTTAAAAAATTCAATAATTTGCGTGAATGCAAATTTTGACATCGCAATTTTGATACTACGTTAAAAAATGAAACAGCTTTTCCTACTTCCCTGCCAAATTAATTAAGAGCATTCAGTCAACGTGTCCATTAAAACGTACACAGTTAGGGGCAGGGATTTTTATTTCGAAGGTTTCCAAAAAAGTGCTGAATTGACAGAAAATACGCTACAATGAGTAATGCCAGGGTCTGGGCCATAGTGGGAATATTGGGTAGAGTGCGCATAACAGCTACGCATTAAACTCACTCCGAGTTCCAACGCTGGACAATTTACATATTTACCAATAGCACTATCAAAATCAACATTGATGGAATTTAAGTTAGAACACTGTTTTATGTAAGTAAGTCCTTTGAGATGTTTTTACACTTCATCTAACCAAGTTTCAATTCAACTAGAACTATATTTAAGTTAGTCGAGGTATTGATTCATATAAAAAGGCACATATATTGAAAATTCAAATGTGAACAAACCCGTTCATCACTGTTAACCATGTAACTTTCGACAATTGTATTGGCAATGGATGAATCAATGTTGGGGAAAAGTGCAGAAGAAAATCGGTGTATATCAACTTCAGTCTATGGTATTAAGCCATAAGATCACAACCACTGAAAAACCTTGTGAGGTCACACTACACATATATGCGAGGGTTCACGGGATCTTCTGTTTATTCTAAAACAGTTCAGAATATTTTCGAAATTATAATTTTTGGGCATTTATCAATTATTTTGCAGACCATTATATCGTAGCAATAAATCTATAATTCGTTTGGTATCTGCGTAGAAATAAATTAATAATGTGGTATTTTTGTAACGTAAATTTAATGTATAAATTAAAATATTTAATTTATTAGTGGTAAGAACATGTAGTGAGACTATTTTGACATATAAATAAATATTATTTATAACTGCGAGAAGTACAATATATATCCCGTGAGCTGGGAAAAGTTTAACACTACCATCGCTTCGCGTCACTGAACCATTATGTGCCCTCTGTAAATCCATTCCACAAAGCACGAGGCAGTACAGAGTGGTTCTGCGTATTGTAATGTCATTCAGAACCACACCTTACAACAGATTTGGTAAGAACACAGAGGCGAAATAGCCCCTTAAACCGCGAACTCCAGCCGCACACGCCAGCAAAATGGCGTCTCTAGCCTGCAACATGTCGGGACGCCGTTCGCCAATCAGCGCAAGGTACCTTACTCGCCAGCCAGTAGCCCAGCCGATGTCTAATCTTCCGCAGAATGCAGTAACCAATCAGACACAGTGCCAATTCCCAAAGCCTCGCGCGACCAATCAAGAACGGGTAGGCCCACATCAAANGCAGTAACCAATCAGACACAGTGCCAATTCCCAAAGCCTCGCGCGACCAATCAAGAACGGGTAGGCCCACATCAAATGGAACCGCCAAGCCGTTTCAACTCTATATATTAAAGGTGGACTCACAACCATCCGTCGCACTCGTGAGTCGCCCGTCCGTCCGGCTATCACGTGATCTTCAACCAATCGCAGGGAAACGTTTCTTATATCCGTCAATCCGTCAAATATTTCTGAAACTTTAACTTTCAACGGACCGACGGATGGGCCACCACCTTCTGACGACATTCCGTAGANGCAGTAACCAATCAGACACAGTGCCAATTCCCAAAGCCTCGCGCGACCAATCAAGAACGGGTAGGCCCACATCAAAAGGAACCGCCAAGCCGTTTCAACTCTATATATTAAAGGTGGACTCACAACCATCCGTCGCACTCGTGAGTCGCCCGTCCGTCCGGCGATCACGTGATCTTCAACCAATCGCAGGGAAACGTTTCTTATATCCGTCAATTCGTCAAATATTTCTGAAACTTTAACTTTCAACGGACCGACGGATGGGCCACCACCTTCTGACGACATTCCGTAGACGTGAATATGCACTTTGAAATAAAATGCAAGGCGGTGGATCTGCTTATATTATCCTTAGTGGTAAAGTAAGGAATTTAATTGTAAACAATAATTCAGTATAAATTCTTATCAGGTAAAAAAATTATCTCTCCAAAATTTTTCTCTCTTCGTAATGTATTTCCAACCAAAATATACCTCAAACTAAAGAAAGATCGCAATGTTAAGTTGTCACACTGAAATTTTACCATTCAGAAAGATTGACGAACGGCGGATTGTTGTGAATCGCTTTCAACTGACGGATGAAAAAACAGACGGATGACTAACTGACGGACGGGCGACTGACGGGTGCGACGGATGGTTGTGAGCCCAGCTTAACTCATTCTGTGACACTACCCCACATAGGGCAAATATAGCCGTGTGCTACACATCCGAGCTGGCGGATCCGCTGAGCGCGACAAGTGTCAACAGCATCTCCCCACCCGCACTGCAAGGTGGAATGACGGCTGAGCAGGCGGAGGAAGGGGGAAGGGTTGGGGGCGATTGAAACAAATGGTTTATTTGTGTGTTTGCTCGCTGAGGGAGGATTTCCGCATTTGCGGGCGCGATGGCAGCCGACCTTGACCGAGTGCGCGGAGTGGTCACGCGATGTCCATCCGCGGTCAAACACGCTATACGCCGCCGCTCCCCCCGACAACTTGCGACTCCGCGACAAGACGACAGCGGCTGGAGTAGCTCACCGTGATGCAGGGGTCCTTCGTTGTGAAATTTTCAGACCGTGGTGACACGACATTGAAGCAAATAGCCTAGGACGCAGGGACATCGGAACCTTTCTCTGTTAAGGTCGTGTAGAGAATCTGGCACTTCTGGTGCTTGAAAATGACACCCATTCCCTAAATTTAATTTTAAAATGAATAATACCAGTATTTACACACACATTTTTTCCTATTCACATATTTCACACAAAAGTCTTACCATACCAGAATAAATATTACTATTTAATATTATTATATACTTTTTTTTAGTAACTGTACATAAAGTATTGATCTTAATATACTCTGTTTTCTTGTTGCACCCTCTCGTGAAGTCTTCGGCGCCCGTAAGTGAAACTTTGGACGGGAGATGGAGGTATTAATAAAAATGAAAGGAATAATTTTAATTTCGTCTCTTATTTGCAACGTTTATAACACGCAGCTATCATTTTCAAAATACAACTGCCTTACCATGCTATTAACACTTTATTCCTATCAGTAGCGAAATTTTTACACCAATCTTAACTATAGTTAAAGTCATTATTATCTTCACTTTAGCTACAGTCACTTATTATTTACACATGCATTACAAGGTAAAAATCTCCATTGCCATATGTCAACATCATTCCAAATGTCCACCACTCATGCATCAAGTGCCACTTTCTTAAAGTCCAGCTGGTCAGTCTCAGCCTCTGCTCTCCGTATGGCCGCACTTAGTACTCGGTGGTCGCTGCACCGCTGCCCGTTGTCACGATGATCGCACACGCCCAGCACTAGTGGTCATTCAAGACACAGAGGCACGTAGAGACGTACACAGCTGAGATTCACAGTAGTCTACTGAAGAACGACCAAAGTCCGTCAGAGTTCATCAAACTGATGGAAGTCGCGTCACTGCGATGGTCCTTATTTTACGTTTTCACCCGACAATTTCATTCCGATAGCAGAGTGTCAGAATGATAACAGCTCTAAGAAGTCACAGGAGAAGTCGGAACAGTGTTTATCATGTTAACGCTAACTGTCTTGTGTATTTACATTATTAAAAACCGCGCGAGGAACTCCAGCTCACGATGGGAGCTACGGTAACGAATCCCGACTGCACAAAATTTAGAATTTAAAAAAAAATAAACAAAGTACACGCACTACGGAATTTTTCTGAAAAAAAAATATTAATGTTGCATGTTTAAGGAGTATGCATCTATTTTGTAGTGCAGTAAATTATCTTCCTAGGTTATACTTATGTAAATGTTTAAAACAATCAGTTAATATGAGTATATTAACAAAATTTCAGCGTATTTACGTTCTAGATGCTTCACAAAACACATTTTGCAACATCCCTCCCCTTCATCAAGTAAGAACCTCATAACAATCACTATGGTTGTATTTAAAAATCAGTAATAATATTGACATGTATATTTTATAATTGTTTTTATGCAAATCCATTTCAGCAACGAAAGTTATAATTTTTATAACTGAAATAAATGTAAGTAAAATCAATATTAAAAACATTTTTTAAGACTACTACCAATTTTCATTGAATGCAACCACGGTAATTATTATGATGATATTGCGTGATGTATATATATATATATATATATATATATATATATATACATATTTATATACGTATATGCAAAACGTGCTTTCTAAACTATCCGGAATGGAAATACGCTTAAATTTAGAGTAAAAATAGACATTTATTAATTGATTTTTGAACATCTAAATAAATACATTCTAGTAGAATATTTTACAGTGTTACAAAATCTAAATGCATTATTTTTTATATTCAACATACATCGTACTTTTAAAAAAAATATTTTGGTAGTGTATGTACTACTTTTAATGAGTTTTGCATGTTGTACAGTCAAGTGCAGTACTCCGTTGGAAGTCACCATACTTCTTCTTGGCCTTGAAGTGAGACGTACAACAAAGCCTTTAATGCAGAAGCAACTGACCACATTTGTGGGCTAAAATGGAGTACCCTGAGAAAACCTGCCAAACATGGTGATGGTCCGCCACGTTCCCACAAGGACAAATTCTGACTCGGGTCGACCGGGAGGAGGGGGTCGAATCCGAATCTTACTGATGGGAGACACGCACGGTCCTTGAAAACCTTAGATTTTGGGCCCCATACAGTGGTTCGAAATGTAGTTTTCCGTGCCAAAAATCAGAAAACCTTGATAACTATTTAACACTATTTGTTACATATATAAACATTATTAATTATATTAATCTAATTCGGTATCAGGAAGTAACACTTTACTATGCTGTAATGAAATATTACCACTATAACATTTCACAGCTTGTTAATCTGTAAGATCCTTTAAGAACGAGTCGTAGCGTTTTGTATTTAACTAAAATATCGTAAAATAAAACTTTAGGAAACTGATGAAAGCTAGAAAATAGTGTTATTATATTTGAAAATTACACAAATGCATTTTGAGTAATTTTCAAAACCACTGAATCTTTCACCAGATTAGTGTCCGTCTCAGTAAAAAAAAATACAAATTTTTGGACATTTAAAGAATAACTTTTATTATACACTTATATTTATTGTTTTGTTAAAATTTAATACATACTAACTATCAACATCGAATAGGAAAATAGAATAACAAATTTAAAATGGTTTCTAGAAAAGGACTAACGGCAGGTTTTTTTTAGAATTCGCCTAGTGTGAGTTATTTACAATAAAATACTTAGCATACACTTTTGCGTACGTTTATTTCATTCATGTAAATGTTATTTCCAAATGGAATCGTAAACACATGCCAAAATATAAAGATTTTCGTAAAATTAAATTAATAAATCAGCAGTTATTAAATTATTATTGACTACTATACAATAAGATACACTTATCACCGGTAACAGAAGCACTAATATATATTAATTCTGTAGCACTTTAAATATATAAATTATTGTTATAGGGATTCGAAGGAAAATTTTTAAAATTTTTTTAGNGTTATTAAATTATTATTGACTACTATACAATAATATACACTTATCACCGGTAACAGAAGCACTAATATATATTAATTATGTAGCACTTTAAATATATAAATTATTGTTATAGGGATTCGAAGGAAAATTTTTAAAATTTTTTTAGATGTATCCAGTGTTTACTTCCCAACGTTTCAGTGTTCTATAATTTCCCACCTTTTACCACCATCTTCCAAACCGTTTGTCATTTCTTCTTCAGTTATCTTACTTCTTCACTTTACTTCTAGTTTTTCCATTTCCTTCCTATTGTCCCTCTGGAAAAAATGTACCGTTGCATTGAGTCTTGCCTAGAAACTTAAGTATCCTGTTCGCTGTGTGATTCAAGAGATCTTGCAAAGGTACTTCCCATGAAAGTTCCGTAGAGTTAATGTTTGTTGGATACATCTTCTCCTTAGGTTCCAAAACTTTGTGGTATGGCGGATATACATTGGCATTTAGATATTTGGTAGCATTTCGAAGTAGCATGTACACATTCTTAGGTAAGTCGCCGAATAAAATAAGGACAGCTGCTTCATCAAGTGTGTATGGGACGTCTTAGTTACAACCGTGTCTTCGTTCCATCCTTTGTGATATAGAAATAGTGTTCTCGCCGAAATACAACACACCCCTGGCTGAGTATTCATTCCGCTCTCTCTGCAAATCCATTGATGCAGTTCTTGACGATACGTGGGCACTACATACATAATCGATTTTCTCTGCTCCTACCTTGCTCCTCTGCGTCAATTCATAGTAGTCTACTGGAGGAGTCATTTGGTTTAACACTCCCCTCGATACTAAGCCAGCTATAGAAAATTGTTTTTAACTGAAAATATATTTGATGTTTCTACGTTTATTAATTTATTATAAATATTAAAATATACTATGTATCAAATGTATTTAAAAATGAAGCTACTAGGGTAATTAGTTTCAATGTATTTCCTCGATGTTGTCTTTAAGATTATCAGTAGGATAGCTTACACACTACGTTATATAACTTAAATAAATATGCGAGTCTTATTTTCATAGACAAGACTATTATAAGAATATTATATTGACCTTAAAATACACTTAGTTTCAAAATTAGGTGGGTGTTTTTTTTAATTTACTGATTTTATTTTCTATGTTACCTATATGACGAAAATGGAAAATAACGGTAGACATATCTGACAATTCAAGCTTGATTTACATCGACATTCCATATTTATCGCAAAATATTTTCCTATATATATTGCATTTCTTCCTGAAATTCAAGTACCTAAGTAAAAAGATTTTAAAAAATTAAGTTCTTAGAATATTTACATATTCATCATCNTCTTCCTGAAATTCAAGTACCTAAGTAAAAAGATTTTAAAAAATTAAGTTCTTAGAATATTTACATATTCATCATCACTATCTAATTCCTGAAGAGAAGTAACTTGCTGCGAAACCTGCTCCTCGCTCTTAATTGTGACGAACATCTGGTGCAAATATCCTATCGTCACCTCTGGTCGACAAGCCATTCAGAAGTCCCGAATCACACAATTAAATATAAACTACATTTCAATTACCGAAACATGACTCCACTTTTTATAATTTAACTAAACTTGATGCACTGATTGCCAAAATCAAAATAACTACAACATATTCACAAGACATTTACACTTTCTATTTTATATTTGCAACTTTCAGAACTAGCAAAGTTCGACTGTGAGAAATGACACTCTGGTTAGCTACAGTTTCTGGTGCTAATCACTCGCAGGTAATCGATAACATCTATGAACGAGAGGGTAAAGAGCACCACTCTTGCCTACGTGTGTGCTGGCTTGCAAGTTCGTGACTGAAGACTATACTGGGACAGCGCAGCTAGCCACATATTATCAAAACGCTAGTAAACTGGCAAACACAGGCAGCTGAAACTTTATACACTGGTTCCTTACATACAAAGCTGCATTTCGGTGCTGATATCGTCTGTTCGTCTGGGTTCGCTCTTTTCATATTCTGTTTTTACCATAAATTGTACCCTAAATCATAGTTTTTTATGGTGGCTATAGTTAATCAAAAAACCACTGAAAATTAATTCTAAATACACCGTTTTGAAGTACAAACTGGTTATAATTGATTTCAAGAAACGTGTTAACTTTTATAATTGCATAAAAGCAAACATTACAAATTTTAATTAGTGGCCTTCGTTACGTAAATAACAGAACCCATATTATAGGCCTACCTCACTTCTACAAGTTGAGGAACTCATGGAAGACANACTTCGTTACGTAAATAACAGAACCCATATTATAGGCCTACCTCACTTCTACAAGTTGAGGAACTCATGGAAGACAGATGAATATTACGATTTGGTTTAAATTTTGTGGAACTGTTGAGCATATAAAGGAGAACAGAAATAGCCCGCTTTGAAATTTGTGCTAAAATGTTCGATGTTTGGTAATTTTGGCCTGGACAACAGTATTTTGAACCACTGTGCGCCATCGGACAACTTACAAGTGTGTGTGATTTTATACACAGTGAGTCAACTACTGATCAGACTATCTATACCATCATCATTGAAATGATATTAGTGAACCTAGAAGATCACTTCAAGAAGTTCCCAATTGGGAAGTTTTCTTGGTTAATAAACTTGTCTGGAAGTACATTAATAATTTTTACCTTTTTAAGAACTATTCTTGGCGTTTCACTGGGCTTTTTAACCTACTCCCCGGAAGACTAACCAGGTGCTCTCTTACTTACGAAACTACCCTGACTTATATTAAAATGGACATAACACCACACGTTGGCTTATCTGGTAATCGAATTCAAAACCTGGTGGTTTAAGGTGCCTTAGTCACATTGACTACTATTTAGCTATAACTAGAGCTTGCCGTCTAGAGCGGAAACGCCAAAAGAGAAGCATGTTCATTTGAATTTGTGTTCAGTAGAATACTGGGACACGTGGGATGTTGTTAAAACCGTCGTCGTAGGTTCATTGGTAAGTAAATTAAGAAATAATCACAGAACTGTAAAAATTTTGAAAGAAATTCTGGAAAAATCTTTACAGAATTACATATTCCGTCATTTATCAGATATAATTCAATCCAAAACCAAACCATTGTAATCCACGGTTCCACTATCGAGTCAATAATTAACATATTTAGAGTAACATTTGTGTGTTGAAGCCATGCCTCTAATAAAATAATTGCTACATTTGCGATTTTCTTTATAAAAGGAAACCTCAATACGTCGATGAATAGGCGATGCCGAAAGGGAAAAGGGACCTCGTGTAAGCCTACTCGAAAATGACTTTTCAATTTATTCTGTTACAAGACAAAATTATGAACATTTTAACTGAAAAGGCAATTTTCTATCTCAAAATTTAACAGGGATATAAATTTTTGAATTTTGATAAAGGAAAAACGAAGTTTGGAGTAAAATGAGTGTAAAATTTCTCACTGTAACTAGTTGGACTCAGGGATATAGGCTGTTCGCAGTTAACAGAGTACTTGTGTATGCCCTACTTAGGTTCTACTTTTCTCACCAGCAGAAAATTATTCGTTTCGACCCAGACTATGAATATTAGCTCTCCTGCAAAATGTACTTGGCCGAGAAGAGGTCCCTTTCTCCTTTCCTTTCGTAAAATACACAATGAGCTTATTTACTTATTCAGATGTGTCATTCGCACGTCATTTGTGTGTTTTTGGAACAGCGTTCGCAATAAAAACAACTGACATCGCAAGAAAGTGTTGTTTGTTAACTTTTTCTGTTCCAGTCCCGATTTGCCGCTCGCGACATGGCGACATCGCCAACGCATCCGTTGACAGTAAGCAATGCAGCTTCTGCTAGGTAGCTCCACACCTGTCCGTTATTACGCAGTGAGATTGGCTGAGAGGTGGCAGAATACTTGAGAATGCAGAAATGAAACAAACGCTTGCACCGCTTACTCCCAGCGGCACACGCCAGTAAAATGGAACGCCATTCGCCAATCAGCGCCTATGGTAACTCACTCGTCAGCCGGCAGCCAGCTAATAGGGAATCTTTTGCAGCACGCAATAGCCAATCAGGCTCCAGAAGCTCACACAGCCAATTAGTGAATTGGTAAACCCACATCACAGGAACCGCTAAGTCATTTCAATTCTGTGTTCTTACATATTCTATGATGAGGTTCTATCCCCGCGTAGCTTTTTCGCGGAGTAACTGTAGGTGTCACTGAAAAAAAAAACCCATTTCAGTCTCGTCGGGTTACTGCAGCTTCGTCCGGTGTTAAACATATATATATAACATCCAGGTTAACCAGGTTTCTTATATAATTAAACNTACGCATGAACTATGAAGGCATTACTCCGAATTTTTCTGTGGTGTAAATGGAAAATATTTTAAGAAGAATCATACACCGTAAAAAAATTCTGGTAAACTTCCTCAAATGTAATCGAAGTTTTTAACCTATACAGTGTATGGAAATAGTACTACGTATCAGGTTAAAAATATGGGAATGTTTAGCAATGCTACTATGCAAAGTTGGGTACTTCCCTACGCATTTGACTCTTTCCTGAGCAACTGTAGAAACGTTACCATGCATATATGGGAAAATGTTTTACCATTCGCGCTTTGTCGCTGTACGTATACACTGATACGGTAAATTTACAAATAATTTCTTAGAGTGTACCCTGCGCATCTGGCAGGTACCAAACCTCTACATTCTGAATGCAAGCAAAAAATGTTCACATTGGTGAGCAAATCACGTCTTTCTACATCAGCCATCGTAGATATATAGAGGGAAGGAACAAAATCAATGGCATCTTAATAGGATATGTTTATGCTCGTTGCACGAGCCCTAATTTTGTACTTAATTTCTTAAAATTATAGTTTCTCGCAAATTTTGTTTCAAAATTTGAAATGCTTTCCAGATGTCCTGTGAAAAAAAATTTATCGAACTACAGAATAGTATACATTATAAAAATTAAATCGCTGTTTACTTGGACGTACTATCTCTTTTATAAAATTACGTAANCTACAGAATAGTATACATTATAAAAATTAAATCGCTGTTTACTTGGACGTACTATCTCTTTTATAAAATTACGTAAGTAATGAAGATCATAATTATGACTATGTGTATCAGATCCGAGTCTGAATCAGCGACAGTTTTAACCAGTCAGCGAAANGAATGAAGATCATAATTATGACTATGTGTATCAGATCCGAGTCTGAATCAGCGACAGTTTTAACCAGTCAGCGAAAATTAAACAGTTTTATTTAGAGAAAGCCTTCGAGTTTCTTCAGTTACCCAGAGCCACATCTTTATCAGCGATTCATACGATGTTCAGTGAATCCAACAGCTTCGAGTTAAAAATTTCTTGCACATTTTACCTGTTTTCTATTCGAGAGATGCAAAGTACCTGGACTTATAGTGACCGTAATGTCACTGTCTCTTTGGTTCAGAGCGTAATGTAAAGTAGGCGCGTTTGTGAGATCGGAGACGATTCGTAGTANGTAATGTCACTGTATCTTTGGTTCAGAGCGTAATGTAAAGTAGGCGCGTTTGTGAGATCGGAGACGATTCGTAGTATTGACTGAGCCAGTATCAGATTGAACAGCCGTGCTCCAGTAACAGAATAGAGAGGGAGTGGAAGTTGAAGAAAGAANTTGACTGAGCCAGTATCAGATTGAACAGCCGTGCTCCAGTAACAGAATAGAGAGGGAGTGGAAGTTGAAGAAAGAAAGATAAAGAGAGTATATTAGCAGTGCAGTATTTTTATAATTGTATAATGGAAGGAATAAAGTTATGAAATGCCTACCGATGATTATTCAAGATGATGTCATCAGATGGGAATATGTTTTCCAATACCTGTAAGTTATAACTTACCATTGTTTTTAATAAATGAAATTTATCTAAAGTTACTTACACAACTGNTTTTCCAATACCTGTAAGTTATAACTTACCATTGTTTTTAATAAATGAAATTTATCTAAAGTTACTTACACAACTGGTGCAGTCATAATACTAAGAACTTCATAATGACATATCTTCTATAATAAATGAAAAAATTTATTAGTAATAGTGGAACTTCGAATTTATACACATATTTTTAATACTATAGGCTATTCACGGAAAAGTGAGCGCTTTTTGAAGCCCTCTCAATTTGAATAATAGTCAATAAAAATACTTTATTGTAGCTTTAAACGTTAACTTTCAAGTCCGGTGAAATATATACACTGTGTTTATTACTTATATGTCAATATTATTTTTTAAAAGTGTTGGAAGGTTAAAAAAATGGCTTACAGGAAAATAGTAACTAGGGCCTGAAAAGTGCTCACTTTACCGTGAACAGCATATAGCTGCCTGTAATACCAGAAGTTTCAACGCAAAATATTTAATGGGAATTATGGCGTAAACTTGCTTACTTGAGGTGGTATTGCACATATCACCGATATAACTTGAAGTTTGNGCGGAATGGCCCTGTGGCTAAGAGCGCCTCGTTAAAAAATAAAAGCATGACTAACGTCGTGATTACCAGTTAGTATAAGCTAGTGTACACGTGACAATATTTATTGGCGTGATTTTTTATCCTCATTTTCTTATCAATAAAGTAAAATTTATGTTATACGCATATTAAGCGTGTTCAATTAACA
Source organism: Clitarchus hookeri (assembly GCA_002778355.1). Lineage (NCBI taxonomy): Eukaryota > Metazoa > Arthropoda > Insecta > Phasmatodea > Phasmatidae > Clitarchus > Clitarchus hookeri. The sequence continues at coordinate 33,438 of NQII01007955.1, read as the reverse complement.
ATAATCAATAAATTCTATTCACTTTTTACTTCAAAGAAACATGAATTTTTTTAGTATGCTGTTCTGCCAAGGAAATTAATTTTACTAACGCAATCTATTTCGTTTAATTCTTTTGTGTGTGTTGAAATTTACTGATACTGGCTGCTCCGTGATTTTTTTTGGTCAAATTTACCCAAAGGAGTTCAAATTTCTCAATAAACTTGCACTTAAGAGAGTAGAGTATGGTCTAAAAGTTTGCGGGAGTAAATTTTCACTATTACCCCGACGAATTGCCCACGAAGTCACAGAAGTGGGCTGTTTGATCTTTAGAGAAAGCAGTAGGAAATTCTTGGTTACATTCACTCAAATTTGTATAGCGTAAATAATTTAAGCTTATTTTAAGCTAATATCTTCCGATATCACATTTAATCAGAAGTGAAGAACAAAATTTTGCGATTGTTTCACATTAGGTGTTAATATGAAATGTTGTCTAAGTTAATCATAGTTCAAGTTCAACAGTAAAGATCGCAATCATTTTTATACTTAATGAAGAAAAAAAACATTCACATAATACTTTAGAAACTTTTACTTCTAATAGCTTCATTTAATGATCGTAAACATGAGAAAATAATAAAGTTTTCTGAGTTGTCGCTTCTCGCGTGGGTCTACAAGTCTGCAATTCTCCCACTACACAAAACTGTTACTTTTTAGTACCCAAACATTTACGTTGAGGTCAAAACTCGATGGTCATTCATTACCTCTGACGTCATAATGAGAAAATATCCGCCACCGTTTTAGATGTGAAAAGTTTATTGGTATTTTTTTTCTTTTGCGAAAGTGACAATAACTTCAATTTAAACTATTTAAGACTCATTGACGCAACAATTTCAAGAACGTGTTTATTAAATATACGATTGTGAGCTCACATGTCATCATTTTCCCCTCTGTTCTTTTAGTGTTTCATTCGTATGATCGCAGTTGTTCCTCAAAAATATTTTAGAGTACCCATTACCAACTCCCCTAGAAAACGTTCTCACAAAAAAACTTAAACGGACCACTTAATNAAAAATATTTTAGAGTACCCATTACCAACTCCCCTAGAAAACGTTCTCACAAAAAAACTTAAACGGACCACTTAATGTAACAACGATAAATAACAATTTACACAATTTTTTTTTTCACTGATAAATACATAATGTCGAATAAATTTGTTGGTAAAACAAATTATGGATGGTTATTTTTCTGATGGACGGCAAATTATATTAGAGTTGCAGTGTGCAAGATTAACGGTTTGCGTAATGTAGATTCATGTCTGCAGCTAAGCATTGGGTGTAGGTTATAAACAACACAAATAAAGATAATTATTCAATAAATTTTTTCGTAAACAGGAATTTTCAGTTGTAGAAAATCTGACGTTTTCAAGTAATGTTAAAGTAAATGTATTACGGTGAACGGATAGTACGTTATAATCGTGATAACTGGTCGCTGTGGCCTGAAAACTAAGGATTTGCAACCCGCTGTTTATTGGTGCGTGTGCGGTGGTAGGTACCTCAGGCGTTAAAAAAACGCTGAAAAGAAACACTTCCCTGATGTACTGTATCTTCTTTGGTTTCTGAAAGAGTGTTAAAAGTACGTGCAACATAATGAAATACTTAAATTTTGTCAAACAGCAGAAATGCTATATCTTCAGGAAGGAAAAAATTAAAAATGTATCTTTTTTACAAAATTATAGACTGTACATGTTCATAAAGCCCTATTAAATTTTTATTACCACAATTTTTAAGTTATTTAATATTTTAATTTTACTTCAGTGTGAACCGAATACTGAAACAAGCCATCCCATCAGCTTTAATGTTGCTTTCTACAAGCATTGATCTATTCCTCCTCGGTCACATTTGCTCACCACCATATAAAAATACTATCTAAGATAGTGTTACTAATTCAATATTTTAGAGGAATCTTTTAATTGGTCAATTTCCAACAAGTTTAGAATAGTTTATTATATCAGTTAATGTCCATTTTGACGTAAAACTTTGTTATAAATTAATAATGATGTGGAAAATTCGAAATTGAATGCTATAAATATAAATGATGCTTGTATTGTACATTGTAAAATATGAATTAAAGGCAATTATAGAGAACCAAAAACAGTTATTTTGGTGGCAATTCTTGCTTACGGGCAGTGTTTTTTCATACATTATTTTTAATAAGGGAAATGAAAGTGCCCGATGCAGCCTTTTGTCTTGATGAACCATGAGCAGTGCTAGTCAGTGAGAACAAAAGTGCGTGTCGAGTTTTTTCTGTAGTAGTTACAATGATAACGATTTCAATATTCATCTAGGCAATAAAAACCATTAAAAAATATGTGTTAAAAAAAATCAAAAACCAATTATTTGTACGTAAATTCTTTATGAAAGCAGTACAGAAAGGAAAATTAATTATCCGGAATAACACGTTAATGGTTTGTTATTGTCCTAAAACGGAGTTAGTCCTCATGCAATCTAAGCTTAATGAAGTCTAGAAAATTACGCCAAAGAGACAACGCACTAGATTCGTGCGCACTCAATGCAATATTGTTTTGCTTAAGAGCTATTTCTTACTAGAAGTTACCAACACAGCTTTCTTCTCCCTGTTTATATTAATATTAATTATAGATGAATTATTATAATTTATAGGTAGACTATAAGTAAAATTTCAGTTTAAGTATAAATCAGGTACTTTTACTATAACAGATGTATAAAACTATTGTAATACGAGACATATTTAGGGAAGAAACAAACACGTCAATCATAGGGTGATTTTTCAAAAGTTTGATTAAAAAATTGTGAAGAAGCCGCGAATAGACTACAGCCATTCATTATTACATAGTATAATATGCATTGTAATAGCCAAAATGTTTTCAGTATTTNGCCGCGAATAGACTACAGCCATTCATTATTACATAGTATAATATGCATTGTAATAGCCAAAATGTTTTCAGTATTTAGATAATTGGGCATACATGACGTCATTTCGAGCAAACTTTGGGATGTGGCTATGTCGGGGATACGCCGTGGGTTTTACGAGAATACGTCTGCATTAGCAGGTAATATTTGCTTTGAGATATAGGAATGAAACGAAAGTAACGAAATGGGTACTTGACTTTTATGGCTTAAATCGACCGATCTAGACCAGCTCTTTCGTTTGGCACCATCAAAGTTGTGAGNATGGGTACTTGACTTTTATGGCTTAAATCGACCGATCTAGACCAGCTCTTTCGTTTGGCACCATCAAAGTTGTGAGTGATACTGCCCGGAAATTTGCGCCCACTCCCAAAATGACCGCCAGTCGCCGTTGGCTCCACCAAGGCTATTTCTACTACAGGTTCAGAATAGAACGTGATTTATTATGGGAGAGTTTGGCATAGGGAAACTTTTCACCACTAGGTGCGCAGTGTACCAAAAGGTAACTTTTAATAACAATTGTAATCTACTTGAATTATAGAAGAGAAAGATTTTACTCAGTTACGATGTTATTTTATATTTGACTTGTAATTACAGGAATTATCTTGTTTTTTTAACATTGGAAATAAAGAAAATCAGTTTCCTTGCCGACACTAGAGCTTACCTAGTGGCAAAAATGTTCCCTTTGCCAAACTTTTAACACTGATCTTCCCAACATGTAGTAGAAATAACCTTACTCCCACCCCCGCCTCACGCATGCGTGGCGCCAACTCAAAGTTGCTCATATAGTAGTCGTTTACCTGATAAAACGAGACCACTTTTATTTCAATCACGTAAGTTTTAGAGTCGAAATGGATCAACCTGCTAACGCTACCTCGCCATTTCTGTCCTGGTACCCCATCTGTCGGTCTTATTTTAAAGGCATATTCACGTCAAAAGTAGATTATGTTCTACAGTTTTCTACAATCTGGAACCTAAATTACAAAAACTAACTCAGTTACCAAATGTTTTAATTAAAATTTTAAAAAGTGCCATGTGCTATCTGAAGATAACTACATTAAGTACACAAAAAGTGTGTATTTTATTGTAAAAATTTAGGAAAATTTTTACATAATCTGCTTTATTGCTACAATATGAATTTTGTAATAAAAAAACTTTTGCCAAACGCATTTTAAAGTGAATTAATGAGATATATTTTCGTTATCATCTTTCTTAAAAATTTTCAAATGTTTTATGTTTATCTGTGTAACACACGCTTTTTGAGTTATAATTGTGAATAATAATTAACACGTAATTTTTGCGTCTAACAGGCTCAATGTTATTTTTTCAATTTATTAATTTTATTTTGTGGCAAGATTTCTTTATTTGTTTTGAAATAGAGTCCATAATATTTATTATCTCTTTTTAACAGTATTTTATTTAGCCGCATTTTTATATGTCTTTGTATTTTTACTTTGTGTACGTGTAGCTACTTACAAGGCCATATGAGTATGCATTTTTGAACGTTGGGGCAGTTTTCAGTGGCAGTTCAAATGAATTCAAATTGTAACCGTCGTGATTGGACAGTGTTTGAAGAACATTCGTAAGTTAAGTTTTCAACAAAGAAGACGGACATCTTGTTACGCGACTTCAGGCAGGCAGCCCAGGTTGGCTGTGCAATAGGTGTTAAATTTAGACTTTTAATAGGGAAGTTCGAGTTCGCACCCCTTTAAAATAGTAGGCCGTCTACTCGAGACGAAGACGCGAGTAAGTAGGCCTGTGTTAGCCCTCTCCGAGTAGCTTTCAGAGAGGTTGGCTAGAGCTCGTGACGTCGCGTCACCACAAAGCACAGAATCAAACGGAGCAGTTGACACAAGACTGCAGTGGACGCCGACTGCAGCGTCACCGTCGCGTCCCGAGGAAATAGACGTGGTTTCCTGGAAACGCGCGGGTGACGCAGCCGCGCAAGCTACGTGTCGGAACATGGAAGCAAGTGGAGCAGTGCACACGTACAACCAGCGTCCAGTTGCAGTTGGCCGGTGGACAGTGGTGTGCAATGACGGAAGACGAATTGACGTTGGAATTCTGATAGCTGAAGTGCGTGAGAGGCCAATTATTTGGAACACAACACTTGAAGACTACCCTGATAAAAATTACAAGCAAGCAGCATGGGTTGAGATCTACAAAGTTATTTTCCCAACCTCTGAAGAAATGGAGGAAAAGGTCAAATCAAAGCTTGACGAGTACACACGTTCAGGTGTGAAATAATACAATACACTTGTAATTAAAAGTACGCAATTGATTTATAAATTTAGCAAACGAAAACAACATGATTGAAGGTATCATATGTAAATGTAAAATACAGGCAAATAAAGGTGGGTACTGGTTATTAACGATATTACATAAATTGTGCACAATTGCTCAGAACAGTAAATTATAGTATTAATATCTGAATGTGATATATTTTAAAACAAAGAACCAAACGTTTGGTATGCTGTGAATAAATGTTTGCAATAAGCGCCATTAAGTAATGTTGCCAGTAAGTACTGAACATCAGTTACAACACAATTTTATCTTGCCAGCTCACTCTTCCAATGTCACTGCTGAAGTATTCAGTAAGTTTCTGTCTTCGCCTCCACAATATCGAATTCCTCTGTCCATTTTCAATGTTTATTTGCCCTTCTATGTCATGAACGCCGGTCATGGCGACAGTGTCTTCATCACGGAATCCATCCCGAACACGTACGTAATTATAGAGAATGCAACAAAATTTTACAATGTCTATCGCGAGTATTTAATGCTTTGTGGAAAATGCCCCATTTATTTTAAAGAATGCTAAATGTGCACTTAACATATCGGCGTGCCGTACTTAGTCTGTAGTTGTAAATCTTTTTTCCATGAGGCAAAAATTTTCTAGAATAAGGTCACATCACGTGTTCAGAGAGAGAGAAAGCGGCATCTCCAACAAATAAATGTGGAAAACTAGATCCTTGGGTTCCAGGTAGTAGTTTTGCCGGAGGAATATGAAGGGCATTGTCCTCAAGTTTTCTGTAAAATATTGAACGTTCAAATACTACACTATCACCTTCTTTCCCACATGAGCCAACATCAAAGTACAGAAATTTATAATCCGCATCTGCTACGGCAAATAACATGATGTAAAAGAAATTTTTATAGTTGTAATACAAATGATCCTGTCATTGTTAGTTTAATAATCTGCACATGTTTCTCAACCAGGGCCCCCAAACAATTTATGAAGTTTGATTTATTTTCAAAACGGTCACAGCTCTCATGCCACATTTGTTCAAAAGCTTTGGGAACACATTATTCGTGCAAAACATCATACACTGCTTAACAGATAGTTCTTCTAATATTGGATAAGGTATAATGGCCAATTCTGTATGAGTAGTGTAAATCAATGAGGTTACATCCACTTCCTAAGTATCTGAAACAGACAATGTAATGAATAATTGTATTGCTGTACGCAGAAACAGAACAAGCTACAAATAGTGAACATAGGGGAATGTGCAGTTAAATATCTCACATGCTTATATTATAGTAAGACCATAGATATAGGTTTCAAAATACAGCAAATAACTGCTGTTATGATGGTACAAACAATTTAATGTTAGCAGTCCCTGACAGGTGGCCAAATAGAGTAGTTAGCAAGTATGTGGACTACCAGTTCGTGGTTTTTGGATTCGAATCCCTGTCGGTATATATCCCCTTGTATTATTGAACACCTCGTTTCGTAATGTAAAATTAAGTCAGAAAATGATATAACTTAAACGTTTATCGCTGAAATCCTTTTAAAAATAAAATAAAAAACAGAAGCAAAATATTTTTCTAGCTACCACATCATCGGTTTTGTGGTTACTAAAAAACAGCAAAACTACAAAAAAAATATTTTGCTGCCACTATAAAGTATTTTATACGGTGTATGATGACAAAATACTTTTTTAGTGGCCAACATCATTTTCTTAGACACAACAAAAGTGTTTTTCCTATGTTTTTATATCCTTCATTATAGCACGATGTCTCTACTAATCAAGGTACATATAGTTTGTTATCCTAATTAATCTAAATGTACATAAAGAACAACTTGTTTCAGGATAAATTATGTTCAACATGCTCATTGCGTGTAAAATGTGTGTATACGTGTGTAATCGTGTATTTGTGCTCTTCTGTTATTTTGTAATGTTCCCATTTTAGGAACCACAGTCATAAAGAAATGGAATAATCTTCGTGATAACTACTCTAGAAACGCCAGNTTTTCTTAGACACAACAAAAGTGTTTTTCCTATGTTTTTATATCCTTCATTATAGCACGATGTCTCTACTAATCAAAGTACATATAGTTTGTTATCCTAATTAATCTAAATGTACATAAAGAACAACTTGTTTCAGGATAAATTATGTTCAACATGCTCATTGGGTGTAAAATGTGTGTATACGTGTGTAATCGTGTATTTGTGCTCTTCTGTTATTTTTTAATGTTCCCATTTTAGGAACCACAGTCATAAAGAAATGGAATAATCTTCGTGATAACTACTCTAGAAACGCCAGNGTAATGTTCCCATTTTAGGAACCACAGTCATAAAGAAATGGAATAATCTTCGTGATAACTACTCTAGAAACGCCAGGAGACATAAAAGTTGAGGAAGTTCGGCCAAACAAAGACAATACATTTATTCCGAGGAGATGTCTTTCTTAGGTAGCAATGGCCCACCAGCACAGACGCAAGCACTATTGATGATGATTCTGAAGATTCAAATGACACTAATGATTTATCTGATGGCGAAACGGTAAAGCTATCAGTTAACAATCTACGGGGAAAATAGTAATAATACCCAAGTTAGAGCATAATGTGCGTCTAGTCCATCGCCACCCAATTGTCCCTCCTTTTCTTCAGTTCTAAAATGTGCAACCAAGAGGAGTAGGTTATTAGAAGAAACTATGATAAAATACATGTCAACACCAGGGGAAGCGACCACGTTACCAGCCGATGACCGTTCTTTCTTTGAGACACTTTTGCATTTCGTGAAGGAGTTAAACATTGATCAAAAATGGAGTTTCGAACAATAGTGATGCATGTTATTTAAAACATTTGACGAGGCAATCCCTCACTTCCTGCTAGTTCGTCTGCATTTTACACCCAACCGCAACCCATGTGTGGTGGACATTATCAGCAGGGTTTACATGCAATACAGAACGTTGTTCCTCAGCAGTACCGAAATACATGCCACAGTTTCAAACTATACCGTCAATTCATTCTTCACCGTCGCCTGCGACCCCCATGGCATCAACGGCTACATCAGATTTTGGGAACGTTCCAGTGCAACCGTTGTTGGACAACGCAACCAACGTTACATATAGTACCTAACTATGAAACTATGTCGGTAAAAGACTGTCAGTTTGTCTTTCAAGTCCTGATCTTGATATTATGTTTCTTGTAGAATAAGAACCCGACCACCAGCCACTATGTATTTGCTTCTCATATGTTNTCCTGATCTTGATATTATGTTTCTTGTAGAATAAGAACCCGACCACCAGCCACTATGTATTTGCTTCTCATATGTTTAGCACAGCAGTGTGCCGAAAAATACCTTTTTTTTTGTAATTCTTTAACGGTGTTGGACCCCAAAAAATTTATTATNTAGCACAGCAGTGTGCCGAAAAATACCTTTTTTTTTGTAATTCTTTAACGGTGTTGGACCCCAAAAAATTTATTATTTTATAATTGTATCAAACATTGTTCAACTCGTACTCATTGTATGTAAAAACATTTCCCTCAAAAAATGTTTTTTTACACTTTATATTTTTTGAATAATTTGATGCCAAATACCAAATTCTTCTGTTTTGATGCAGTCATTATAACAAATACTAACAAAGTTCTGCAGATGAAAAAATGTACAACATAAACTAATGCCGTGGGCTGCTGCTTGACATATATGTTATCACCAAATAACCATTAATACATTAAAACAAACGTTAAAAAATGCAAAAATATATTTATATTTAACATTTTTTATATACCTATATGGTTTGTTACTTGGTGATTTACATATGTGTCACGCGGTAGCCCATAGGATTCGTTTACTTTGTAAATATTTTCATCTCTGCAACTAGTTTGTATTTGTTATAATGGCTGCAACGAAACAGAAGAATTTTGTATTTGACATCAAATTATTCAAAAAGTATAAAGTCTAAAAAAAATGTATTCCAGGAAAATGTTATCACATAAAATGCGTACAAGGTAAACAATGTTTGGTACAAATAAAAATTGATTAATTTTTTTGGGGTCCAACACCCTTAGGTTATGAATAGATTAATTTAATATTAACATAACTTAATTATATTGTAACACATATTGTTGTAACTCGAATTGAGCTGTGGATTCCAATACATACAGTTTGTAACTGAAATGGTTTTCGTGCTTATTAGTTTACGTAATATAGACTTACATTAGAGTACCTACAGTCATTTCTTGTGGTGTTACTGCTAACCTCAAATTTATGTCCTGGCAACGAATGCAACCAGTTATTTTGCGCATAGTTCATCAAACTATCTTACACTCATGCGTAAGTAGTTAAAAAAAACTTCGCTATTTCATCCCTTAAATCACAAAACATCGACACGAAAGCACCTTTTAACAGACGTGCGCTATTAAAGGGGTGCACTCAGTACTTCGAGATCTTTTTCTGCATAGATATTCATAATGGTAAAGTAGACATATATCCTTTCGTTTTCGGAGTGTGGAAAGCCCTGCCAAGTCTTCGATATTCGACTGCCCTTCCGCCTATCCGCAAGTCGCTGGTGGCTCGTGTGAGCTGCAGAAGGGAAATGACACGGCGTCACCGGACGCCGACTGCCACATGGACGCGAATCGCTCGTCTGCACGGTGCCTTAAGGGGACATTTAACTGTATGCTAGCACCGTAAGCCGTGTGCTTACATATAAAGAACACGTCACCTAGGGCTGCTGCGCATCCAGAGAGATGCCCCGTCGGCCTACCTGATCATCGGGAACTTCAAGATCATCCAAATCCTACGTTTGAACACTAATTCCAGCTAAGAAATTAAAAAATAAAATTTTTCACCTAACACCGTTTATACGGCCTTCTAGAACATTTTTCACGCACTCATGTTGTTTTTCATACGTACACGACTTTCCCGACTTTTTACTACGGCAAACCTGAACTGAATCCTTGCTCTGCCGCTAGCTAATTGCAAACGTTTTATTTAAATTAATTATTTTTGAAGGAACATTTAAGTTTTAGGCGTAATTTTTTAACATTTTCAAGTATTTCAATTTTTAACCATCACGAGGGTACTGGTGTTTCAAAGGCAGAAATATTTCAATTATATGATTAATATTTTCAGAGCCACAAATAATCTGCTAATTAGTATTGCCATCTGGACGAATTATTTTGTTTATCTGGGAAAAGTCAAATTATTCAGAGCTAACCTAAATTTCCAGACTTTTTCTAACACAGTCGCCCATTGTTGTAATTTCGTAGTAGTAGCAAGTTTTTTCCTAGTGTTCCTGTTTGTGTTTATTCTGTCCCCAAGTATTGTTACTACCAGATTACTGTTTTTTCTGGGTGTACAAATAGTACACGCTACTCCAGATTGGTATTCCTACTTACATTCTGGACGGGGCCGGGCAAAAGTAACTCATCAGACTGCTTTCAATTGTCACTAAGGTGAATTTAATTTACAGTTCTCACACGGTTTTGTGTTATCAAGGAGTATAAGGGGCCATAATTCTGATTTTCAGTAAGCACAACAATTTAGTACTCAGTTTGAACGATCGTGACTGCGCAGCTAGGGTTTGCACTCTACCTAGAGAATTTGTTACACGCACTACAGCTATCGTAACGTCATCTTCATACACAAGAGGTATGCAGAACCCTTTTCTCCCTCAGTTTATTATTTTTCTTCATTACGTTTAGTGTCTCACATTGTTGTATACTGTTGTGTGCAGAGTACGTACGAGTCGCCTCGTCGTCACGGTTCATTACGTTAGACACGTTTTACACGTTACATTTGCTTGTCCCAAAACCACATGAGTGTGATTTTTGTCATATGATTATGCAGAAACAATGGAATATAAATTATTAGTTTGTAGGAAATTACATTATATTCTACATACATTTGAAAATAATACATTATAGAGCCTGACGGACAGGTTTATTACAGAATTTGCAATAACTCAGTGCACCAGTAAAGTCTGAACTCACTTTCAAGTGAACCGCAAGCACATCACACTATTCTCTGAGTTATACCTAGCACCTCCCGTGTTGAGGCCTCGACGGTGCCTAACACACAAACCAAGGACAGCTAAAATTCTATGCTAATACGAATAAGTTGTTCTGGAATTTTCAATCACACAGTTTTTCTGTGGTTAAGTCAGAGTCGCTATGATTATTCCAGGCAGGTTACGGGAGTACTATTTCACTGTGTCGACTTGTGTATAAATCTTTGGACGGCTCTTAACATCGAGGTCTTGAGAGCAGATGAGGTTGCAGCGAGGCGAGGATGGAGCAGCGTCGGAATGAAAGTACGAGGGAAGCAGGAGATCCCCGAAAAAACCCGCCGACAAGCGACATTGTCCAGCACGATTATCANGGCCCCACCGGGAATCGAACTCGGTTCGTCTTGGTGGGTGGCGAGCAGTTTAACCTCTACACCACCGCGGTCTTGAATGGAGTTGAGAAGTTTGCTCGGCGCTGAAGGAGCCCGCCTGCCTTGAGCTGTTTGCCACGTTTGAGGCAGAGAAATGCGCAGCGATAAGGGCGACACTGCCACGCGCATAAATACGCCATCGCCGCTACGCGCAAGGCTCTGAAATTGGCTGTTGCAGTGTTCTCGTCGTGCTGCTTTTACCGATGGAACTTTAAGCACTGACTCTCTCATCTTATAGGTAGAAAGTCTGCAGCAAAGTTTAATGAAGGACCCTTAAGTTTTTTCGTATGTATCTAACGCAAAAAATATGAATTATAGCGTTTTAAAAAATCCATATTTACATATGTTGGGGGTGCTCTGGAATGCTGTTTCTAAAGTGCGCGGCGTCTTGAAAGCACTCGACAGGCATGGTCTGAAGTGTGTGCTCTTGTCGTAGATCAGCACGTTGCACGCACGTTTAATGGCTTCGTGGAAAAACGTGAATCTCAAACACTCTGCAACACACTTCAAGCGCCAGGTAGTCGGGCCCCTTAAGAGTGCGTGGGCACGGGAGTTTTTTTCAGACGTTCAAGGCGCAGAAGTTAGGGAAGTGATACGGGCGACACTAACACGCACGCCTGGCGACTCATCGCTCCTACGCGCAAGGCATGCATTGTTTACGTTGGTGCATTGTACTATGCAAATTTGGTCTGTAACTGTGGGACTTTACTACACGCGATGAAAGCCCACATATTAAACNTGGTGCATTGTACTATGCAAATTTGGTCTGTAACTGTGGGACTTTACTACACGCGATGAAAGCCCACATATTAAACTGCATCCGTGTGTTTGTACTTTTCTCTTGCCTCTTAAAGTAACTGCGCAAGCATGCCCTAAAGGCGGGTTCAAAATCGCCTCATACGTACGTNTACTTTTCTCTTGCCTCTTAAAGTAACTGCGCAAGCATGCCCTAAAGGCGGGTTCAAAATCGCCTCATACGTACGTACGTTTTCTGTTGGCAGACATTCAAACAAAAACATAACTTTGCGAAGCGAAAACATTAGTTTCGTGTCTTNATACGTACGTTTTCTGTTGGCAGACATTCAAACAAAAACATAACTTTGCGAAGCGAAAACATTAGTTTCGTGTCTTGTTTTTGCAGGCTTTGTGCAAAACATGGTACAATTTTTAAACGTTGACCAGAGAATACATAATTTCTTATATTGATGACTTTACTTTAATATTTTCAGTTAAAAGAATATATTTATTATTAAATAGGACATTTTGATTGGTTAAGAGATTCATAAATTTGTTGGACTTTCTCAATTGAGATTAAATTGAGTTTCTGGTCTGGGCTCAAACCGAGCTGTCATGTTAACAGAAATTTTAAAAATTACTTCACCAATGAGTTTCCCCAATCTTCACGTGAAAAAGGAAAGAATCAAATGTATATAAGTTATGCACTGACTGGAAACTAATTCCGATGGTTAATTCTAAGGACAGAAACGGGTAACAGCATAACTTCTTAGATTGAATTACGATCAATGTAAATGTGCTTCTGCTTCAACTTTTAATTTTTGTAGGTATAAGTTTGATATAGGCATAGATGTTTTGAAAGTGGAGAGTAGGAAAATTACGTACCTTATCACAGCACGCACGATTTTTCTTGAATTTCGAAGGAATTTCACTTGTACACATATCTGTTTTAACCTTATGTACTCAAATAGTTCCTGCTCAGCGCGAATTTCTACCAAAAATTTTCTTTGTACTACGGAACAGCGCTATATTCGGATGCATATCCATAAAAATGTTGGTCGAATAGGTGGCGTATCGGATATCGAAGGTTGCTGATTATAATCCGGTCTCAGGCACAAACGTCGAAAACTGGGTACGATGTTAGTGTGCAATATGTCCTATCAGAAGGTAGCGAAAAGAAGGCATTTATTTATCTTTCATTAAAATTTGTGTATTTTGTGCTAATGCGAAAATGATGTTTATCAGTTATATTGTCAGTAAAACCACCTCCGTGATGGAGTGGGTAATGTTGACGTCTTTCACCAGGGAAATTCTACCTCTATCCCACCAACAACTTTCGGAATTTAGCAAGTGATTGGCTGGGCTGGTTCACCTCCATACTACGAATGGCGATGATAAACCACTGCAAATTCATCGTACTGANGCAAGTGATTGGCTGGGCTGGTTCACCTCCATACTACGAATGGCGATGATAAACCACTGCAAATTCATCGTACTGAGTCGCGTTAGAAACGCCGCGGTGTCTATAGTCGTGATGTAGCCTGGTACTGACCAGCATTTAATCTGTCACAACATCACAATTGCTAATAACAGCACAATGAGTGACAGTATTGCAGGAAACACTTAATAATTTTACGTCGTTAAAATATTAACTTTCACACATTTTAGAAACTGAAGAAATTATTTACACGGGAGAGTCAACAAACAAAAATAATTTGCCGTTATACGCAAATAATCTCGAGGTGTCGGTAACACCCGTCCACAATGAGATCCGAAGAACCTACAAACGGGTTCGACTTTAATACGCTTGAAACACCTTTGGTTCGGGGTCCTGAGAAACGGATTAACTATTGCCGCCAACGAGACCTCGTGGACAAAGGAGAGTTTTGACGCTTTGCCATAAAGTATGTCAGTATCGTTTGATGCACCCCTCAAGTACGGAACCCAACTACAGAGTTAATCTGAAAGAGCACAAGGACTACAGGGCAGCGCTGGTTCGAGAGGAGAGATTTGGAGGGGGTTCAACGACATCTTTAGCGCCCATGGAGGTGAAATAAAATGGAGGCCGAGAAGCCACGGAATAAGGCAAGAAAACCGGTAGTATCTTGAGAAAACTCACCTGTACATCGGCAGAATCCNAGGCCGAGAAGCCACGGAATAAGGCAAGAAAACCGGTAGTATCTTGAGAAAACTCACCTGTACATCGGCAGAATCCGCCAAGTTCCCCACGTTTCGCGAATTGCCGTGCCCCAGTAATCGAACCTTGAGGAGGGGTAGGTAGTGACTATAGGGGGCCCGACTGGTGGCGCAGGCAGGAAGCAGCGGAAGATGAGTGAACTGACGAGGGCAGCCACNAGGCCGAGAAGCCACGGAATAAGGCAAGAAAACCGGTAGTATCTTGAGAAAACTCACCTGTACATCGGCAGAATCCACCAAGTTCCCCACATTTCGCGAATTGCCGTGCCCCAGTAATCGAACCTTGAGGAGGGGTAGGCAGTGACTATAGGGGGCCCGACTGGTGGCGCAGGCAGGAAGCAGCGGAAGATGAGTGAACTGACGAGGGCAGCCACNCAGTGACTATAGGGGGCCCGACTGGTGGCGCAGGCAGGAAGCAGCGGAAGATGAGTGAACTGACGAGGGCAGCCACGCGGCCCGCTGCAGCAATCACTCACTGCTGAGGGAGGTGCATTCCTCTTTGGAGGATGCCGTCCGTGTGTTTACTTTCAGTCTTCTCCCCGCCTTACCCACGGAGGTCAAGCAACTCTCGCTTACTGTTAACGCCCACCGTCTCCTCTTTACCTGGCCGGAGGAGTAGCTCGTGTCGTGAGCCCCTCAAAGCACGTCACAAAAAAGAGAGAAAACCACTCATCAGTTTAAAACTTTAAAGTGTATAATGAGAGAAGCGAGACTTGCCGGCAACACGGGCGGTACTCTTAGCAGAGGGTTTTCACTCAATTAGCACTGAGAATTGGGCAGGCTTCTTTTGCACCAGTGAGTGGATTCGCTTCTCGCAGCAGTCAAAGTGTATAGTTTATTTTCGCTATAGCTATTTATTTTGATGGTCTTCAGCCACACTCGTCAGAACGAGCAATATTCTTTGTCTTTCCTTAGTGGCGAATCATGTAAGTATTCCTCCGTACATATAATAAAATGTCTGTTAAAACTACTAAATAATCTTAAGAGTCAGAACTTTCTAATAAGTACAATTATATAGACTTCGAGAAATGTAATGGTTCCAGAAGGTAAATAATATGAACTTTTGATGACCATGAACTTAGCACTGAGGACGTCCACGCTAGGGCCTTCTACAGTGTAAGACTATCAATGCCGTTAGCAGCCATCGCTCGTAAGCGATGCCTGAACCTCAAGAAANTAGGGCCTTCTACAGTGTAAGACTATCAATGCCGTTAGCAGCCATCGCTCGTAAGCGATGCCTGAACCTCAAGAAATAGTAATTTGGTGTTATCTTTGATACAGTTGCATTTTTATTTGCACAAATGTGCTGCCAACCCCTCATTTTTAATGGATGGAGGTTGATACTGGAGCTCATATTTTTGTGCTTTGTACTTCATCGTTTAGTAACGCAGTACCCAGAAACTCAGATATTTATAGCTCACTCTGGCTGTGTTACTAGCAAAAAACATCTGCTTCTACTACTCTTTCAAAGGGGGATTTTCACCCCTTCCGAATAGACTTGGGCTATATGTCGTGTATATAATTTAGAAATTTTTTTTAATGAGGAATCGCCTTCTGAAGTTTGTCGGTAGAGTTCAGTTCCACTATGTATCCA
Source organism: Clitarchus hookeri (assembly GCA_002778355.1). Classification (NCBI taxonomy): domain Eukaryota; kingdom Metazoa; phylum Arthropoda; class Insecta; order Phasmatodea; family Phasmatidae; genus Clitarchus; species Clitarchus hookeri. Next base: position 17,326 of record NQII01007955.1, on the reverse strand, counting down.
GAATGTTTGTAAATTAAACNTAGGGCCTTCTACAGTGTAAGACTATCAATGCCGTTAGCAGCCATCGCTCGTAAGCGATGCCTGAACCTCAAGAAACAGTAATTTGGTGTTATCTTTGATACAGTTGCATTTTTATTTGCACAAATGTGCTGCCAACCCCTCATTTTTAATGGATGGAGGTTGATACTGGAGCTCATATTTTTGTGCTTTGTACTTCATCGTTTAGTAACGCAGTATCCAGAAACTCAGATATTTATAGCTCACTCTGGCTGTGTTACTAGCAAAAAACATCTGCTTCCACTACTCTTTCAAAGGGGGATTTTCACCCCTTCGGAATAGACTTGGGCTATATGTCGTGTATATAATTTAGAAATTTTTTTAAATGAGGAATCGCCTTCTGAAGTTTGTCGGTAGAGTTCAGTTCCACTATGTATCCAGAATGTTTGTAAATTAAACNAAATGAGGAATCGCCTTCTGAAGTTTGTCGGTAGAGTTCAGTTCCACTATGTATCCAGAATGTTTGTAAATTAAACGCCCAAACTTCGGTAGGTATGAAAAATAAAATCTAAAATATACTGGACACCATAAACATAAATAGAATATTAAAGGAGATATGAGCCTGTGAAAATTTGGTTTTGAAAATGTATTTTTGCTGAATGCCTTGTATTTTCTGCCGGCGGTAGGGATGGCGGCGATTTGCCCACAGTACGTCCCACACGGGTGAATGGGACACGCCCATTTGGCGCGTTATGGAGCGTGTACTAGTGGAGGGCATGTCGTTGATGTGCTGACGTATCACTTACTCAAGCCGAACAGTGCGCACAGACCGGGGACGGCCAGCATTACGCATGTGTCTCTGCAACATGGGAAGCATAAGTCACCTTTTTACTGCGGGTTTTGTAGGCGTTGTACAAAACATTCGGCAAAAATAGGTTTTCAAGCCCCAATTTTCGTAGGCGCATATCTCCTGTATTATTCCGTTTAAGCATACGGTGTCCTATATATTTTCGACTTTATTTTTCATAAGGAATCACATCCCGTAGTTGGGGCGTTTGATTTCCGAATATCCTGTATATGTGTATATATATGTATGTATATAAGGAAAAACTGGCTGACAAATCAACTTCCAGCTCAATCATTGGTCCTAGAATCATGAAATTTGGAGGAAACATTTATTATGTAATGTAGGCAGCCACTAAGGATTATTTTTCAAATTTCAACTACTAAAGGGGTGAATGGGGGTTTAAAATTTATGTGGAGAATAAATATTAGATGATAAACTTCGTGAAAATACTATACACGTAAATAATTAAATACATAGTTAACAGTTTCTTATAAATTAACCGATAGCAAAACTTCGTAAAAGTATTCTAAGCAATAGCGCTTTGAATAGGACTCTGAAGGACATAAATAGTAACAAAATCTTAATGGATGGTGTGACAGTGTTGCTTACAAAAGATTTTTGCCAAACTTTACCAATGGAACCGAGAGGAACGCGTGCCGATGAAATCAAGGCGTGTCTCGAGAGATCTTCTTTGTGCCCCTCGGTTAATGTGCTAAAACTTGCTAAAACATGAGAGCACACCTGAGAGGTGAAATGTCTGCCCGTCAGTTTCCAGACCTCCTGCTCAAACTAGGAAACGGTGATTATCCAGGAGCAGACGGCATGATAGCTATGCCGGACAAGTTGTGCAGCATAGTGACTGCAGTTCAGATAGAAAAAATTTATCCAGTCGTTGCCCACATGCAGGACCAGAAAATGGAATGGTTGTGTGAAATAGCCGTCCTGACCCCCAAAAAACGATCAAGCAGCGGCCATCATTGATATTTTGCTGAAATAATTCGAAGGGGAAGAAATGGTATACTATTCAATAGACACGGTGGTAAATAATGACGAAGAAGTTTGTTACCCACTGGAATTTTTGAACACTCTAAATCCACCGGGTCTCCCATATCATAGGCTTATACTGCGTGTGGGCACACCTGTTATGTTGCTCAGAAATTTTAATTCGCAGAAACTCTGTAATGGCACTAGGCTCGAAGTGAAAGTTCTCCATCGCAATGNATGTTGCTCAGAAATTTTAATTCGCAGAAACTCTGTAATGGCACTAGGCTCGAAGTGAAAGTTCTCCATCGCAATGTAGTCAAAGCCACTATTTTGACTGGATCGGCTCAGTAAGAAATAGTGTATGTGCAGCGTATTCCATTGATTCCCAGACGCCTCCATTTTGAATTCAAGAGACTGCAGTTTACCCTCTAAGTGTGCTTCCCGATGATGATAAATAAGTCACAGTNATGTTGCTCAGAAATTTTAATTCGCAGAAACTCTGTAATGGCACTAGGCTCGAAGTGAAAGTTCTCCATCGCAATGAAGTCAAAGCCACTATTTTAACTGGATCGGCTCAGTAAGAAATAGTGTATGTGCAGCGTATTCCATTGATTCCCAGAGGCCTCCATTTTGAATTCAAGAGACTGCAGTTTACCCTCTAAGTGTGCTTCCCGATGATGATAAATAAGTCGCAGTGGCAAACTCTCAAATTCGCAGGAGTTGACTTGAGGCAGGACTGTTTCTCCCGCGGTCAGTTTTGCGTAGCGTGTTCACGTGTAAGCACACCCCTAGCCTGGTTGTTTTGGTGCCACCCTCTAAAATATCAAATAACATTGTTTACAAAGAAGTATTGTAAAAGCCTAACTCACAAGTTGACGTTGCCGATTACTAATAAAAACTCCAAACCTAACAGCCACAATTCTCTTCTTTTCGGACTTGCATTTCATTCCACTTTATATTTTAATATATATATTCTTTTTTAAATACATACTTACTGTTTAAAAAATATTGTATCTAAAACACGAATTCCACGCATACAAAGTATAGCTGGCTAAAGCTAGTGTTTAATAATTTTTGTGTTGCAGAGTGACTTCCTCCTAGCCGCGGTGTCTGCAGTTTGTCCGCGACTACTTATTGTTTAGTTTATTCTCAAACGCCGTAGAATATAAATTACCTTAATTAGAGCAGACTTCTATTTCCGTGGGAGCGAAGTTCGCGCCGAACCTGTGCGGTAAGAATAAAGATTAATTTTACGATTAATTTTGCTATTTTTGCAAACGAAGAATGAAGCTAAGAACCTCTTTTTCACGCATTCGCGAATGACGTAGATTTTAAATAGTGGTTGAAGCCAGCAGATGTATATTTTGGACTACGTCATCGTGATTTTTGTCGGAAGCAAGTACAAAGTAGTTCGCTATTTTAGCGCTGAAAGAGGACGTACTGTTTAAGCGCGAGTGAAATACTTTATTCGGGATTGAGCAATTCAGTGGTGGTATTTTCTGTCAGTAAATTCGTTTTACCAGTAGTCCTGAGGGCAGAAGTGATGAAACACAGTAAATACGTCAGTCAAGTGGATGGCACTGCCCGACCTTCTCAGGTTAAAGAGTTCTGCCTATCCTAGTCGCCTACGCCACGAAAAAATTGTTGCTGCAACACTACGGAACGATTCCTGCTAACTGTCTTTTTCAGCAAACATTGCCGTAACCAACTATTTTTTTTTTCTTGAAAAAAAACTTGTTGATCATCGTCGAAGTGGTTGTCTGTAGCGCCTTGCAACATCGTGCACAACTTCATGGGTTGTGTTCAGTTCNGAGTTCTGCCTATCCTAGTCGCCTACGCCACGAAAAAATTGTTGCTGCAACACTACGGAACGATTCCTGCTAACTGTCTTTTTCAGCAAACATTGCCGTAACCAACTATTTTTTTTTCCTTGAAAAAAAACGTGTTGATCATCGTCGAAGTGGTTGTCTGTAGCGCCTTGCAACATCGTGCACAACTTCATGGGTTGTGATCAGTTCGTATACTGCAAGGGGCATAGACACTCATCGAGAAAGCCGTCTTTCCATGAACACTTGGCTGACGTCACGTGTTGCGCCTACGCACAATATGCCTGACACTAAAATAGAGTTTACTTTACATCAGTTATGTACAATTTTGCCACTTGGTATCATCTTGAGGGAAAACTTTGGCAGGTTACAGATTGCCTTGAAGCTGGTTCGGCGTGTATTTATTTATTTACTGTATTTATAACTTTATTTGAGGTGAAATTAAGGCTTTCACCTTCTCTTACATTTACCCACATACAGCGAAAGGGGCTGCGGTGGTGGGGTAGTCAGATTACTCAGCTACCACCANTACATTTACCCACATACAGCGAAAGGGGCTGCGGTGGTGGGGTAGTCAGATTACTCAGCTACCACCAAGACGAACCAGGTTCGATTCCCGGCGGGATCATCCGAATTTTCGCATGCGGGAAACGTGGCGAACGTTGTTGGCAGGCGGGTTTTCTCGGGGTATTGCCGTCTACCCCGCCCTTGCATTCAACGACCACTTCAATTTCACCTCATCACACCCTCACCTCTCACTTCACGTACAGCGAAAATGTTAGATAAATGCATTTTTAATTAGCACTGAAGACTAAATTTACAATAATTCAAATCCAGTGAAGCAATAAAAATAAGTAAACAATTATTAACAATTTACTAAAAAATTACATTGCTAGTTAAAAAAATTTAACTTATTTCGAGTTATTATATTAAGGTGTGAAGATCGTTCGTTATCTGTTTTTGCTACAATACGTCATTGCTCTACTGCCAGAATTATTACTTATTTTATGGACACCAGCGGAAAGGTTTTTGAGGGGGCCTGCAGGTTACACACTATCTCGGATTGTATGTTCGAAATGGCAAAGCTGTAAATTTACTCAAATAAGTTGTACTTTTATGTTGGTAATCAAATCAATTTACTGTCCAGTTACGAGATATCTCAGAACACTTCAAAAAGAAAAAAAAACAGCTTTGTTGAAATTACACGTTGATACGGGAAATACTGCAACTGCGCTTGGTGGGTGCCAGACACAGTTTTTTTTACTATAAGTGACGGCGGCACGTTTCGGCCATGACCATGTTGGTCGTAACGAATAGCACGCCTAGCTTTCCAGTGTCTGGTTTATAACCATATGTGGTCATCAANTACATTTACCCACATACAGCGAAAGGGGCTGCGGTGGTGGGGTAGTCAGATTACTCAGCTACCACCAAGACGAACCGGGTTCGATTCCCGGCGGGATCATCCGAATGTTCGCATGCGGGAAACGTGGCGAAAATTGTTGGCAGGCGGGTTTTCTCGGGGTATTTCCGTTTACCCCGCCCTTGCATTCCACGACCACTTCAATTTCACCTCATCACACCCTCACCTCTCACTTCACGTACAGCGAAAATGTTAAATAAATGCATTTTTAATTAGCACTGAAGACTAAATTTACAATAATTCAAATCCAGTGAAGCAATAAAAATAAGTAAACAATTATTAACAATTTACTAAAAATTACATTGCTAGTTTAAAAAATTTAACTTATTTCGAGTTATTATATTAAGGTGTGAAGATCGTTCGTTAACTGTTTTTGCTACAATACTTCATTGCTCTACTGCCAGAATTATTACTTATTTTATGGACACCAGCGGAAAGGTTTTTGAGGGGGCCTGCAGGTTNGCTCTACTGCCAGAATTATTACTTATTTTATGGACACCAGCGGAAAGGTTTTTGAGGGGGCCTGCAGGTTACACACCATCTCGGATTGTATGTTCGAAATGGCAAAGCTGTAAATTTACTAAAATAAGTTGTACTTTTATGCTGATAATCAAATCAATTTACTGTCCAGTTACGAAATATCTCCAGAACACTTCAAAAAGAAAAAAAAACCAGCTTTGTTGAAATTACACGTTGATACGGGAAATACTGCAACTGCGCTTGGTGGGTGCCAGACACAGTTTTTTTTACTATAAGTGACGGCGGCACGTTTCGGTCATGACCATGTTGGTCGTAACGAATAGCACGCCTAGCTTTCCAGTGTCTGGTTTATAACCATATGTGGTCATCAANCCATGACCATGTTGGTCGTAACGAATAGCACGCCTAGCTTTCCAGTGTCTGGTTTATAACCATATGTGGTCATCAAGCTTTAACAAAAAAATCGTAAGTGGTTATTGCTTCACACACAGGTAGTCGTAAACTGTGGAAAGAGACAGTGCAAAATAAGTCCTAGGTACGATAATGAATTTATTCAATTATCCTTTATAGAGACTGACTAACTTTTACGGATGTTGTATAATAAAAATACGTTTTTAGAAACGTTAAAAATGCATGTATAAACCTTTATATGAGCAGCAATATACACTGAANCTGTCACGTTTAATGATTCTCGTCAGTCGTCGTTTGTCACGTTCTTTCACGATCTTTTTCCGGCCGCAGCGATGTTGAAGATGTGATGTTTTACCGGATTCTCGAAATTCACGGTACACTCGTGAAATGGTCATACGCGAACATCCAAATGTTATCGCTACCTCGGAGATGCTATGTCACATCTCTCGTGCGCTGACTATAACACCACGTTCAAACTCTCTTAAATCTCGATAACCTGCCATTGTAGCAGCAGTAACCGATCTAGCTGCCGACCGAATCGCGTTACTCTGATTTGTTCCATACCTCTGTTATTTGCACACGCACGCCTATACCAGTTTTTTTTAGCTCTTCAGTGTAGTTTGTATCTGAACGTGCCAATATTGGCAGTCTCATATATTTATGAAAATTTTGTTTTTATTTTTAAGTTATTGTCTATNGGTATCTGAACGTGCCAATATTGGCAGTCTCATATATTTATGAAAATTTTGTTTTTATTTTTAAGTTATTGTCTATTTTATTTTAAGCTGCTTATAAAGCTTTTAGAATAAAGGGGAAAGAGTCGTAGCATTACCATTACAACAGAATAAAACATTTTCTTTCAAAATACAGTTTTCTCATCGAGTACCTTTGTGTTCGCTAATCGGGGCCTATTTGTTTTCTCTTTTAAACTGTTGAGTCTATTGAACTAAACAGTTTAAAAGCGTCTAGATACTTAAGTACATGTCTAATTTCATATACTGAAGATGAAACCTTTGAGTAGTCTGGCATTCTGAGAACGGCGGTGAGCTGGCAATAACGCCAGACTAGCTTGTAAAGGCGGAGTTCTGGTGGGAGGAATGTAACTCTTTTGTTTATTACCTTACCAGTGATACTGAACGTTACTGTGCATGCAGTTCTGTCAGTGAACTTATAATGTTACTTACCAGTTATAGTTTGCAGTTTTGTTGTTGTCTATTTATACTGTAGGCCGTTCATGGTTACTTCAAACTTTTCTGAAGTCNAGCTATAGTTTGCAGTTTTGTTGTTGTCTATTTATACTGTAGGCCGTTCATGGTTACTTCAAACTTTTCTGAAGTCCTGTTTAAGTTATATTTTCATAATATTCCTCCACGTCATGAAAATAAAGCTTAACTATGTCTAAAAAATTACACCGACGGGACAATGCACCGCATTCGTGCGCGCTCGGTTTAATAACATTTTGCATGAGAACTATTTCCTACTAGGCATTACGAACACATCTATTTTCCCTCTTATTATATTCATAATTACGAATGAAATATTATAACTTATAGATAAAATAAAATTAAATGTTCAACTTAAGAGAAAATGAAAAATACTTTTGTGTTGACAGAAGTATAACATTCTTGTGAGACATGGCATATTTTGGAAAGCACCATATGTCATACGTAGGGTGATTTTCCAAAAATTTTAATAAAAAAAGTGTGAAGAAACCGCGAATAGACTATAGGGACGATAGTGAACGTATTGCTGCTAAGATGATTGTGTCACCGACAACAAGCAAATTATTAAATCTTCCTTTGCTGATGAAGCTTCACGGCTGGTATTTTTTCCACAGACCTGACTTGGAACAATGAAAGGTATAAAGAGGATATTTAATGTCAACTAAGTGTCCCGCACGTTATTCGAGCTCGGATTTTTAAATATTGAAATCTTCGTGCACTTACGTGATGAATATCTCCTCGACGTGCTTAATTTCCCCAGAGGACGCATTCCGTAACTTCTCCAATGTAGTTACTTCTTGACTGAATCGATTTTTGGGAAGGCAATGATATTTTTGTGTCACCATAACCATACATACGGCCATCATAAGAGGCTATTTTTCCCACATGGGACTTAAATAATATATATAGAGGCTAATTGACGTCTACATGTTTCTGGAAACATGTACGGAAAAATGAGTAAAGTACATTTACAGTTTTTGAAACTTCGTTTTACCAACAAGGCACGTTTCCCTCCACATATTTCTTACACAATAAACTTGCGCATTTCATTTCGGCTCAAGAGAAGCGTCACATTCTCCATTATTTGTTTCCCTTCACTAACTTCGAAAAAATAACGCTAAGGGCGATAAAGGTATTACACGTCTCATCGCCTCTACGTGCCAGACACTGAACTGACGTGCAGTCTGTCAGTTGGTATAACCGCCATTAAAGGACTTGCATCAGTGACCCTGTTATTTTATAGCATAATAGGTGTGCCACAAGTCTCTGTATTGCTTTAAATATCCTGTGCCGGAATTCTCGTTCATGAAATGATAGCAAAAAAAATGTTTTGCAGTCAATTTTACTTTAAAAAAATACTAATTTGAAAGTGAAATATAAAAAAGAAACCGGTATTTGGGTGTGAGAAGTTTTTTAAATGCTATTTGTAAGCAGGTATTACAAAAAATGCTAGGCAGTTTTTGAATAGAATATTTTTTCCTAAAGATATGCTCACAGACTTAACATTATTTTATGATTTCTCGTACCATATACAAATGTGACTCATTATCACATAAACGCAAATCATGNGGTGTGCCACAAGTCTCTGTATTGCTTTAAATATCCTGTGCCGGAATTCTCGTTCATGAAATGATAGCAAAAAAAATGTTTTGCAGTCAATTTTACTTTAAAAAAATACTAATTTGAAAGTGAAATATAAAAAAGAAACCGGTCTTTGGGTGTGAGAAGTTTTTTAAATGCTATTTGTAAGCAGGTATTACAAAAAATGCTAGGCAGTTTTTGAATAGAATATTTTTTCCTAAAGATATGCTTACAGACTTAACATTATTTTATGATTTCTCGTACCATATACAAATGTGACTCATTATCACATAAACGCAAATCATGNCACAGACTTAACATTATTTTATGATTTCTCGTACCATATACAAATGTGACTCATTATCACATAAACGCAAATCATGATCGGATGTCTGGCTAAAAAACAGAATCACCTAACAATGCTGAAACTCATGTGCAGAGATATCAACCAGAAAGTAGTTTTAGATGACCGTGAGTGTTGCTGGGTGTATCATTACATAACGGGAGACGCATCCAAGTGTGTTCGACACGTATTACACGACAAGATATGTTCACCGGTTTGAATACTCACTGTGCATTTTAAAGACTCACAAAATTCACTGCAATTATTTGACAAATCCAAGCGGAGAAGCAAAAGCAATGGAAATTTGACAAGTTCAGTTCTTTCACTTGTGGCGTATGTTAAACTGTTTCATAGCTTACTGGCGTCTGCTGTTTACTGTAGCTGGTTGTTTCCTAGTTGGTTTATCGGCTACTAAAGCTTAACGCTGCAGATATCGTTACAGCAAATGTGTAATGGATGCCTCGCATATTGCTTTCGAGTGGTGGCAATAACTTTCAGCGCGGTCCCCTACTCCTTCGGATCCAAGATTTATGCTGTGTGCACTGAGCGTGTACAGTAGCCAGTAAAAACTCCATCGAAAAATGCAAATATGCAAGTAAATTCTTCGCCACTCTAATTACGCCTATTAAATAAATAGCAAGGACTTTCTCAGAAACCCTTGGCGTAGTTCAAGACGACTGTTGACGAGCAATGACCTTGCGTGTGCAGCCGTGAGTTGCATTCACATCCGAGAGGCCAACGAGTATTTTTCTACACGCAAAAATTGTAACGGAGCGATGCAGAGAAGAGCGTTTTAGTATTCAATATGGAAATACCGTATTTAAATCCGTGGTTTACTTCCCGTTGTGATTTTAGGCGTGTCCCGTAACCCCGCGACGAAAACAAAATTATTCTGTACGAGCAGCTTCGCAACGAACCACGAAGTGGTCCACCCATAGATTTGCGCTGCATACCGTGCACTGAGAACATACAAAATGACCTCATCCGGCGACAAACATCACTTCCAACACTTGGGCGTTTACATTTTTTTTCTTGTGATAGGAACATTTACCACCTACCGAAATTATTTACCTGTAATGTGCGAGGTTCATACAATTTCTTGCAGACTAGCAGGCATGACTGTAGTCAACGAACATATGGCATATTCGGTTAGTGTAGCGTCTGCAGCTATGATATTTCCTCAAACGAGTACAAAAAAATTGAGAGTGAAATTAGTATGGCAAGATATAGCAATAAGAACACTGGGTAGTTGAAATTAATGAGCCACGAAACCCAGTTTTAAAGTGATAAAGAATGNCAAGATATAGCAATAAGAACACTGGGTAGTTGAAATTAATGAGCCACGAAACCCAGTTTTAAAGTGATAAAGAATGAGGAGGTAAGCGCATGGTATTTATGTTCATTTGTTTTCCTCATTTTTGAATTCTTTAATGTGAAATCTTGCTCTCAATATTACTAAAGCTCACCTGAATGTCATTCAGTCCGTTATTTTTTTTTTTTTTTTTCATATGATGTGAATTTTGGGACTTGACAATGGAAATATATTTTCCTTTACGACTACGTAAGGATTGTTAAACGTTTACTCTCTACACCCTAAGCAAGCGTTTCAAGATGTTTTGAAGAGGGAGGATATAAATAATGGTGATGTTCTCAATCCAAAACCACTTAGTAATGATCTGGACACGTATACTATGCAATATTTTAAAAGGATTTCTTTGTTTGAATGTCATGTTTGAGAATTTTAGACCTACTTATTAAAGAGTTAATTTCGTTTACACACTATGTTACATTACCTTCTCTAGCGTGGCACAGGTTATGGAACAAGTCAAAGCTAATCTGTACGCTGGTTGCCAATCTAGACATGCGTTGGTTAGTGGAATGAGGGCTATGATGTGTTTTACTCAAGTTGTCTTCAGCCTCACTGAGAACAAAGAAAGTACGTGCCCACTTTGCAGCTCCAATTAACCACAGAAGTACGTCTGTCACTTAGGTTTTAACATATACATGTTATTTACACAGAAGTTTAATGGCGTTGGTCGGTTCGTTGGACGTTAGGCCTCTTTTCGGTCGCTTAACGGAAGTTCTCGAAACGAGCCTCGTGTTTCATTGGCTCTTGCATGCTGCGAAAGTTTCCTTATTAGCTGGCCTGCTGGTGGGAAAGTAGGCGACCAAGTGCTGACTCGTGAAAAACCTTTCGCTGTGTTGCTGGTAGACGAGACCATATTGCTAGGTTGTACGGTTGGAGTGCGCGATGTTGGTAAATATTCTGTGAAATTAACGTGATATAGACCCATAATATTTCGCAGAACCATCCTTTTGGCAATTATAAATGAATGGGCACAGGAAGATGAGTTATCGTGGCATTTTTCTGAAAGCGAAACGAATGCCAACACCTTTTCCGCGAAAGTTGATTTCTTTCAGACAAATGTCATGATTGCCTAGCAGTTCTGCTTTCTGCCCCAGTGTTTGGAGAGCCACGAAACAGTTCAACATAAGTATATACACTTAAAAATTGTACCGCTGAGAAAATAATGTAATTCAAGATGAAACACTTAAGTATGGCACTGTTGTGGATCATGTTCACTGCAGTCTGCGCACTTAACCAAAATGCTGGATGTTGAGAAATGTGTTCAGAAGGCGAAGAGATTCAAAATGTATTTTATTTTTCAAATTTATGAATAATTATATTTGGAGAAAATTGTTGTATAGTGAGTGCGGGAACATTAAATTCTCATACTTTTATGGTCGTACAATATCATGGAGTGGCAGAGCTGGTCGGTTGTCGGACTTTTAACAGAAGGAATATTCTAAACTATAATAAACAGGTTTTGATCTAGATGGAAAAAATAGTCACTTTTGAGATGTTTTTACAAGTGTGTAACTTTACACAGTTTTCCAAAAGTATACTCATATGACTCTATTTATAATTACATAGAGAAAAGTCTCCTTCTTCTCCCCTCCACCTGATGTACATATACACAAATAATGCGTAAGCTGTTTCTATTTTTATCACATCGAAATTTTAGTGCAATGATCAATAAACGCTCTTTCGACACAATTCTTTTCAAGCTAATAAAAAACGTTCAGAAAAGAAGACTCCAAGACTTCAATCAAGGATTACTTATCACTCTAGTGGAGCCTATTGTTTCGTTCGGATGTCCCTCATCCACGCATAACACGGTCTTGGATGTCCTAGATCCAACTGCACCATGCTCATGGGGGAGCAGTCAGGATCGACGATGGTTCTCATCCAGCATATATAATATTTAATTTATGAGTACAGAGTCAGTGACGGAGTGATTCTAAGCCCGCTAAATTCATGTAGATCCGCTTTTATTTTGTATTTCTAGGTATAATTGTGCGATTTAAAGTCCAGAATTTTTATTCTCTCAGAACATTTGAAGTCCGGTCGGAAGTCTAACAAATTCGTACTGCCCAACCAGAATAGCACTGGAACTGTTTTATAACTCACTTAATCGGTCTGACATCGTAAGGAATATTTCTCTCCATGTTTCCTCTAGTAAACTATGTGTAATACGCCTCAAACCCGGATCAAATATGTAAGACCGGGTAATTCTAAGGACGATAAAAACTGTATTTTACTTATATCATATGTTACATGAAAACTCTCATTGTTAGAACAACCTCAGTAATGTCATTTGCAGGAAAATCGTTTACAAAAAATAAGGGATGTTTTTCCTTCGTCCAGGTTGTAAATGTGTTTTCATGTCTGCAACATCTGGCTGTGAGAAACAATACTGTACGTCCATTTACAAACTGCAAATTCACCAACATATACCAAAGTGGTTAATTCAAAGCACTGCACTCCCTCAGCGGCTACCCGTAGTATAATGGGTGTTCTCAAAGTGTTCATTGACTTCCACGTTGTCAAATATCTGTACACTATGTTTGTGGCCTGTTTTCTTGCAAACAATTTGACGTAGGGCACTCCAACAAGTACAAGCAACTTAACTGTGATATGGATATTAATATTGACTTTAGAAATGTTGTTAACTTTTGGGTACACGACGTTTACAGCAAAACTTATGTGGTGACTACTGTAGTTTCAGTGATGAGGCTTGATCACAATAATTTTTCCGCACTTGCAATCATTGATGCATGAAAATATTTTAATTACAGACAAATACAATTTTACCTGCATTTGTTTTGGATTTATTATCAATTCATAAAAACGTAAAACAGTAAAAAATTCAGTCTGCAACCGTTTGCGATTTTTTTTATAAAGTAAAATATTCCTCAGTGACTCTTTGACGGAGACTAACTACCTTAGAATTGGCGCCCCTTATTTTATACAACTATAAGAGATTGAGTGTTGTGCGCGTTGCCCTCCTACCAGGCATCGGAAAATTTTGTGCTGAAATAAAAGCACGATTTCCTCGAAAACGATGGCTTTTAGAGTAATAAATTAAGGAAAAAATACTTCCTGTAATATTTGCAATAAACTGGTGGCACAGGTACAAATTCAAAGGTGTACTCCACGCTTATGAAACACTTTATACGTACACACATACATGTGTGTACATGTGTATACACACATCCACACACAGAGTGGGGCAGAATTCGACCAACAAACTTCGTGAAGAGATTGCTGATGCAAAACGAAGTGGGAAATATATGGAACACTGTCCACCCAAACTGAATATTCAGGGCAATATGAGAAAATCAAGATCATGTTTATAAAACGTACTTTTTGTGAAATATCGGAAATGAAGTGAAATTAAATTACAATTCTCCGAACATTAACTTATATTGCCGGGGTACTCAATTTAAGAGCAAGCTCTCATTAATCCCACTGTAGTGAAAATAAAAGTGATGGCTACCCTCTTATTGTATAAACCTTTTTCGTTTTTTACAGTCAGGGATTATGAACATGATTCGCGCTTAATAGTTGAGGTCTTTGGCGCCGATGGAAGTGAAGCGAGGTACAACTAGAACAGCGAAGGAATGCAATGGCGGTGAAACGGGAGTGTTATAAGAAAATCCCACTGGCCAGCGGCAAAGTCCGCAACTTTTCCTTCATGCGAGAATACGAGTTTGGCCGGGCCGGTAGTCGAGCCCGGTTTGCTGTGGCGGGAGGCGAGCTCTACGGCCACTGCACCGCCACGTCCTCCGGAAGGTACTATATGTAGGAAGAGTGGTGGTAGTTTGTGAAGGAAGGTGTGGTGGGCGATATTTGGTGATTGGAGTGGACGTGGCTCGAAAGGGGCAGAGGGGAGATTCAAGATGGCCGCGTAGTAAGCATGATTAGCGAGATTCCAAAAAGTTGCCGTAATTTTCCTTACTTGTATGCGTTAATTGTAATTAATTCCCACATTTTAGTGAATCTATTTTGGTCTTAGATAATACTGATTTTTAACCAGTTAAATACTTAGCTTGTATCTGAGGAGATGGATAAATAAAATTTTCATATTCATGGTAATAAGACGATCATAATTTTATTAATATTCATTATTTTTAACATGATATGTTAAAAGGTTCTGACTATTTATTTTATTATGTAATGCTTTTGAAAATATGAAAACGTGTATATAACGTGTATAAAACGTGTATAATACATTTCAGTGGCACGTCTTTACAAAATATGTATCAAAATGTTGAAAATTAGATATATAATCGACTGATAAGTGATATACGCCCATAAAAATAATTCCATGGCCCCATTGAGCAGGTTGGTACCGGGTTTTCAGCCCACAGTGGCGTTGGAGACAGCTGTGGTCAGTCCCATGGACCAGAAGGAAGCAGTTACTGAGAGATCACAGAGAGGAAGGTTTGTAGGGTAATGCATATTTTGAGTTGATTACACAAAATATATATTTTGTCCTCAGGTAGGTTTCGTTGACTCAGCAAAAGGGTTTCCGTGTACAAGCACGTATTTAGTTGGTTCAAAGAAGCAGTTCAAGCTTTATTTAGTTAAAAAATCACTTATAAAAATCAACTTCATNACACGTATTTAGTTGGTTCAAAGAAGCAGTTCAAGCTTTATTTAGTTAAAAAATCACTTATAAAAATCAACTTCATATTTATTTCTCCATACAGAAAATAGTGCTTTGTTGGTTCAAATAAACGTTTCTCCCAGTTTAGCGGGCTGTTAACAGTGGCAACTGTTGCCATACTAGGAAGAATCGGCTAAGACGGCGTTCAGAAATAAATTCAACGCCACGTAGACGGGCGTCACTAGGTATGAGTAAACCATTCGGGTTTAAGTCTTCTTCACAACATTCCCATTCTGTGCACAACGCGTATTGTATGCAAATTCTTCTTTTAAAATAATGCATCTCTTACGCACGTGTCCAAAAGTAGCTGAGAGAAGCGGACTTGCTAAAAAAATTTCAGATCGATTGTTTGTGAGTATTTAATAAGTCAAGCTTTCACGTCGGGGTAATTACTAAAATTATCGAGGTATTTAAAACTGATAATTGGCCACGGACGTTTTTATCGACAAATAATAAATAGCTCATTCTCTTTCAGTATAGTGCGTCAAAAATAAAAATAAAAGCAAACAGACAAATGTTCAACTAAAATACTGCATCGAAAACAAGCGTGTATTGTGTTTTCATAAAAATTATAATTCTTTAATTACTAAAAATTACGGATGCTATTAGCGCAGTGATAAACCTCTGAACTCGTAATAAGGATGACCTGGTTTCGATTCCCTGTCCGGCTACCTTGATTTCGGTATTTCAGAGTTTACCGAAATCACTCCAGGCGAATACTGAGAGGGTTCGTTAACCCACTCAGACCCAGAGTACACGATTGTGCACATTACGCACGTGCGTGTAATTTTTGGTCTATACGGCACACTACGGAGGTTAATGCCCAATGATCTTACCTGTGGGTAAATTATTCGCAATTCGTCTTACGCCGAACGTATAGCCCACAGCTCATTGGCTGTGACAACGAAAGAGAGAGCAAGAACGGAAATAGTGATGGGATATCCTCGCGGCTCAAAGAAGAAGAAAGCCGTGGGATGCTGGAATTACAACAGACTTTCACGCGCACGAGAGCGTTGAACTCGCGTTTCGTACGCAGAGAAGATTATTATTAATATGTGTGTGTGTGTCGCGCCGCTGCTGCCAGTTGGATGTAAAAATAGTTCGCGAACGGTGATTGATGTGCGACGGCTGGTCCCGGCTGTTCGCGGATGAATGGTGGGAGGGAAGAAAAGAAAAAAAATTGGGAGCTCCGAGGGGAAACTGGAGTCACGCAGACTGGCGGCGACGTGTGTTGACGTCACAACGTCTCCAGCACGCAGAGACGTCTTGCTGGAGCACACCAGCTGTACAGCATTCTGGAAGATCGGAGAGAGGGTCCACCCACGTCCGCTGTGATCTGCAACCCCGTACACGCTAGGCCCGAGGCAGTGATATCAGTCAGTGAATTTTCATTCACTGAAAGACAGTTCGTACGCTTCTCCCTGTTATCGTATCAGTCAAAGGAACTGGGAACCAGTGTCTAATGATAGTGGGATAGTTCGTAAATACTTATTTATTCCATTATATTATTAATATTCTACGTGAATCGTTTGTTATCGGCGACTGTGTAATCTACACTTTCAACGCAAACGCATATTTTTCACCCTGGTAGGGACGTATTCAATAGGGGAGTCGTGGGGGCCAGCTCTGCACCCCCTCTATACATTCATAGGAATAATGACTTGTCCAGCATTTATATCCAGTGGAGCCATTTCCACTGGTTTTCACTCATTTTTCTTTTATTTTTCCTATTTCAGTGGAGTGGGCAGAAATGGGCGGCTTTCAACAACGGGGTCTTGAGAGCCGTTGAGGGTGGAGTGAGGTGAGTATGTAGCAGTGACGGAATGCACGGGGNGCTTTCAACAACGGGGTCTTGAGAGCCGTTGAGGGTGGAGTGAGGTGAGTATGTAGCAGTGACGGAATGCACGGGGTGGGGGAAATGGGAGACTACTGTCAGGTAAAAAAAAAATATAGGAGATATATTTAATAGTAGCAAGTGTTTTTAATATTTGGTTTCATACGTGTAGTAGGATTTTTCGTTCGTAAACTGGAGTTTGAGGTAAATGCACCCCGTTCCCTCTCACTCAATTCTTCCGGGCGACTAGCTAGCTACCAATATAAATAAAAATTATTAATCAAATAAATTTTAAAACCTATATTGCAGTGTTCCTCAACCAAAAACCTAATTCCGGTGACGTGCCTGCACGCCGATCTCATG
>NQII01007954.1:50302-80807 GCA_002778355.1 Clitarchus hookeri | reverse complement strand
GGCGGGGTGAGCTGCTCCTCTCATAGGCGGAACTGCGCTCTCTAGTGCCATCTCTCGGTCTGTGGCGAAAGCAGGCTTCTCTGCTATGCAGGGTTGCGTCAGCTCAGGCGCAGTGCTGGGCCGCTTTGCTGGTTTCTATTACCCCGTGGAGAAGGGGGGGTGCGTTGCCGTGACGTCTGACATAAAGGTGAAAACGATCTTGGCTGACGTGTCTGTGGGTGCCTCTTGCCTAGGGATATGCTGGTAGGCTCTTGTAGCAAGTCGTTCCGGGTTCAAACCCTGCCTGGCGTGATGTGAAGATGAGGCGAAGTCATATTTATATAAATGCCAGTACGAGTCATATGCCAATTTTTATAACGACAAATAATATACATAAATCATAATGCAATTTTTTTGTATATATAACAGTAGCTATGGTCACAAAAAATATATTTTCTACTGTATAATTGATAGCAGATAATTTGAAATTTGAATACATAATTCTATGATACTCTTTTAGTGTAGAGACTTATGAAAACTGAATAGAGGCCTGACAACGCCTAAACAATTTTTACAGTCAAAATAATTGAATTTTCAACACTACTTGCTCTTAATATATTGCTTTACCTTTGGTGAGGGGATATTATTTAAAGTTATGCGAATTGATCAATAAGTTAGGAGACCTGGGGACTGCCACTTTCAACCTACGTTGTTATGAGTTCATGGCTGAAAATGTGACACTGCAGTTTTCCCAGTGTTTCGGAACTTTTGAATCACAGTGGTGGAAATATCTTGGACAAAGTTATCATAACTGCAGGTACCACATGACTTGCTGTCATAAAGGATTGATAATGGGGATAATTATACAAAGTTGTCACATTTGGGGAGAATGTGGACTTCTTATAGTGTGTGGGGTAAGGCAACATATAGCGTGGACGTTGTCTGAGCTTTGCTGAGTTGTACGCTAGAAGAAAGCAAAAACAGCTGCCTCGCGGGGTGGAAGAAGCTTGAGAACGCATCACTTGAAAATATCCAGACAAGTGATTTCACAATATTAGGTACAAATCATCAAAGTTTCTACCCGTATTGCACTTACAAGATTTTCTCAACATACTATGTATGCACACACACATAATGCTATAGTGAGACCAAGTTTTAATGTAACAAAAATATATTTATCTGTGTCTTTTTTTTTTTTGGAACATAATTTTTTTGACAGGACTGGTGCAAAATTGTGAGGGAATGTTGGGAATATGTACAGGAGAAGAAAATGTCTACCTAAAAATCTAGTCTATAGAAATTTTTTTCAAAAAATTCATGTCTGTATGTTGATGCATTTTTAATACATAATGTAATACAGAAAACCCTTGTTTAAGAAATTTCTGAAGGGACTGGAAAACGTCATCCCTATTAACCAAGATATAAATAGAATTAACTTATTAAGCAGGAAACGTTTTAAGTGTGTTTCACTTTGTCAGTATATTGAACAGAGTTTCAGACAGACTGTTGCGAATGTGTGTCAGGTTGGCAGTGTTAATGAACTGACTGTCTCGTGCCTTGTTGAGTGCAGGTGTCGCAAGGCATGGTGGGGCAGATCCAGGCTCGGCGAGCGGCCGGGGTCATCCTCGAGATGATCAAGGAAGGCAAGATAGCAGGCAGAGCCGTCCTGTTTGCCGGCCAACCAGGGACAGGTACATCATCACCACATTTGCCTTTAAATTATAGGGGCAGGGCTGGTCAGACAAATTGCNGGCAGTGTTAATGAACTGACTGTCTCGTGCCTTGTTGAGTGCAGGTGTCGCAAGGCATGGTGGGGCAGATCCAGGCTCGGCGAGCGGCCGGGGTCATCCTCGAGATGATCAAGGAAGGCAAGATAGCAGGCAGAGCCGTCCTGTTTGCCGGCCAACCAGGGACAGGTACATCATCACCACATTTGCCTTTAAATTATAGGGGCAGGGCTGGTCAGACAAATTGCCACCCACAAAGGTGAGGTGGGTTTGAATCCCAGCAGGGTCACCAGTGTTTTCGCATGTGGGAAATGTGGCAGACATTGTTGTTAGCTGGTGGGTTTTTCTTGGGGCACTCCCATTTACCCATGTCTGGGTTTCGTTGATGCTCCATTTTCACTTCATTTCATTTTCATTTACACTCTAGATCTCACTGGTAAGTGTAGATGTAAACATCTCCTCACATGTACCGTATTGTATCGCATATAAGTCGCCTGCGCTTATAGGTCGCACCATTATTTTCAGAGTGTTAAAAAAATAATAATATTTATCGTTTATGGGTTGCGCTTATCATTGTTGTACATCCTGTACAACACGGCCTGCGTCACGGATGGCTGATGCACACGACCTAAGCAAAGGTCGTGTTTCAACTGTGTCCTTGCAAGCAAGCGGTGTTGCCAGGTGTAGCTACAGGTTTACAACGCAGACACAGTGCGCCGCAAGTTTGTTGGACATAGTTCGTTTGGAATGTACTGATATAGCGCTCGAGATGCAGCCTTGACTGCTGGAGTTTATATATTTATTGGAAGAAAGAAATAACTTATAAACATGTAATTTAATTTGAAGTGATATTTTTACAAGGAAAATTTTATTGAGCTTTCTTTTTATATACTTCAAGTTCTAACTATTTATGTTAAAAGCAAAAACCTAACCATTATTTCTGCATTTTATCTTTGTAAGTTTTAAATAAACGTGCAAAATATAGAAAGGTATTTGAATATTTCGGTTACGTAATTCCCTTCGCAATCCTTAACAGAAAAATAAATTTAAAAGAATTAAATGAAATAAAAGGAATCAGTTCTTGCCCAATAACTGACAATCAATTATTTTCAAAAGCTTTCTGTGGAGCGAGCAGAGATAGCAGCACATTAGCATGTGTTCTTGAGTACCAAATGTTAGCCGTGACTACACGTCTTTGTCTTATATCGTCTTTGCGCCGCACGTAGTGTTGTTTTGATGTTGTGGCAGTGAAGAAGTGGGACAGTTTCTTGATGGAAAAGCGAAGTACCTACACCGCAGGTTTCAAAATGAAAGTGATTTTGTTCATTGGAGAGTTTGGAAATTGAGCCGCGGGACGTGAATTCGGAGTAAATGAAAAGTTAGTGCGAGGTTGGATGAAGCAGTTCATTTTTCTCACTTAAAGGTCGCACCCCAAGTTTTCAATAAAAATTTTTTAAATAAAATGTGTGACTTATATGCAATAAAATAGGGTAAATTATATTTATGTTGCAGTTGGCTGATCCCATAAATTTNAATAAAATGTGTGACTTATATGCAATAAAATAGGGTAAATTATATTTATGTTGCAGTTGGCTGATCCCATAAATTTTTTGGCATTTTTGGTGATCTCTGCAATTGAACAGAAAATTTGCATAGTACCAGAGTTGTGATAGCCCTACCACCTTCAAGCAGTAACTCATAACTTAAACGCTGGAAATTAAATAATCAATTTATAACAAAATCCAGGCAACTTCGGGGCCTCAATATAAGATAATCACAGTTCCAAAACCATACTGAACAGCTATACTGGCAACATTTCAATTTTCCCGCCACACCTTAGTTTGCCTTCTGGCTGCTAGGTTTGCTACCAACAGCACCCATCCCTACAACTTGCCATCCTATGAAGCTGGCTTAGCCAGTGAAACATTGCGACCGTGCAACCATGTGAAAAATGTGAGTGAGAGACGAGATTTGGAGCTCTTAACATTGAGGTCTTGAGAGCCAAATATGAAAAAACGTGTTGTCTTTCTTTGTGTGTGTGCCTGTTGACAAGTACTAGATATTGAGTACTTGTAGTTTAACTCACTGTGCCAGGAAAATATTTCATATTGTGATGTAATGCAGACCTGCCACACATAATTGATGTAAACCGACACAGAATGCAAGCCTACCTCAAACTTTCTAACCATCTGGAAAATAAAATAATAGGACACAGAATGGAAGTAGAATTTTGAATGTCCTGCGCGCATTCGACTAGCTGAGAGCACACAGAGAAGTTATCAATTGGGCATTGTGTTCACTGCGGCCGAGACAGAAGGTGAAAATTCATAGGTGGGAGGAGTGAAAATCTATCCTTCCCTTTCCAAACTGGCCATCACACAGAGGGAGGGTGCAAGAACGCAACACTGGTTTCTAGGCAACTATCTACCATCCCGCCAACAATGTATGGGGAGGAAACGAGCTCTGCCGAGTATTATCTAGGAAATCCTAAGCTTACCCAATCCAGGGTGCTGCATTTCTGCACTTAATTTTGGCGATGCAGTGTGCACGCGTCAAAAGTTTGCCTTGTGAAGTAATTAATATTATTTCACTTAAACAAAACGAGTGATTTTGAGACATGTGAATAAATAATGCAATTAAATTTTAGATGCTATTGAAAATGAAATTCACACTTGGCGACAAAGGGAGGTCAAGTATAGGCTTATGGGGGTTTAATTTTATTCGGAAGATGCTGCCTATTGAGTTAAAATTATATTTTGTTGAAAAATTGTGTTGATTTTACATCAGATAGGGTTAAACACACACTGTATGGCAGAAACTACCTTTAAATGTAAACGAAAATATCTTTGCAATAAATAGTTACTGGTAAAAATTGATTGTGTAACATTATCAAGCAAAATCTTTTGCTTTGAAATACGAGCAAAATGATAGGTGCAACTATTTTGAGTGACAAATAATCTTTATAAAATTTCTGCTATCGGGGATAGCGTTGGAAACTTTTAAGAACAAAACATTGCCGTAGCGGATTAACTTGTGATTGCTGTAACCTTGTTACAAGTCATACTCAACGATACACTTGGCTACTGTGTGGTGCATTTGAAAGGATAACTGTGCGTCATTAAGGACTGAGACCACATAATTATATATACATGCCAATTTTATATACATTTTGTCAAAACTGAATGTAATATCGCCAGTCTTGATTTCAAGCTGAGGGGTGATTTTGTAGAATTCAAATTTGTAAAAAGAAGGTTGGCTTACAATACTGTATATACATCACATGTGCTGTGGTAATGGCCAGTGTAGAATATTGGCCACAGACTGTTCACTGTAAACTGAGCACTTTTGAAAGCTATGGGGGCCGCAGTGACTGAGCGGTTAGCCTGTTCTCCTCCCACCAAGGTGAACCGGGTTCAATCCCCGGCCAGGTCACTCCCGGACTTTTGCATGCGAGAATCATGCCGGACAATGCCGCTGGTTTCCTCGGGGATTTACCATTTCCCCCACCCTTTTATTCCGGCGCTGCTCCATACTCACTTCAATCATTCTCATCGGCTCTCAAGAGCTCGCTGTTAAGAGCTGCCCGAATCTCTTCACTTCACTTCACTTTTGAAAGTTCTTCTTAAGATGGACTTGTATTCAAGCTGTGTATTCTTCCAGCAAACGTAAAATCAACATTGACAAGGGCCTGATCACTTTATTCATGCATCGGTCAAGTGAAATTACTAGAAAANCAGCAAACGTAAAATCAACATTGACAAGGGCCTGATCACTTTATTCATGCATCGGTCAAGTGAAATTACTAGAAAAGTAAATGTTTAATTGCAAATATTAATAAAAAACTTTCTCCATTTTAATGTGTGAATTACGACTTGACATCCNGAAAAGTAAATGTTTAATTGCAAATATTAATAAAAAACTTTCTCCATTTTAATGTGTGAATTACGACTTGACATCCAGAGGTGCCATGTGCCAAAATTAACATGTTGAGTTATTCAAGAAAAACATTACAAAACCTAAGATCAACATTGTTTTTGGTTAATAGTTTGTGGGATATAATCTTTATTAGCTTGGGACATAAAGTGTTTATCAGCTATATACAATAAATATCATTGTATCATCTTCATCATCGTAGAAAAGGATTTGTGTAAAAGAAAATAAACTAATGAACCATTTTTGATGTTTTCATTATTTTAAAGTTATAATTTGTGGTTCCTGGAATTGTTACAAAGTTCACAATTTGAAAAAAAAAATTCTTTCTATTGATATTTTCTGTTGACTGGCATGAATAATGTGTGTGGGCATCACTCAACAAATCCCAAATCTAAAGTTGGGATTCAGTCATTCTTCTTTTCATTCATTCATGTATGCATTTAATTCTTTGTCCATTTATTTCATTCTAGTGTCCATGCAATCAATCATTTATTCATTCATATTAATTTTTCCATTGAAAGTCATTTATCCTTTTTTCATAGTAATTTATCCGTTTAGACAGTCATTTATCCATTCTTTTTCTGTTCATTTTATATTTGGTCGTATTCCATTTATTTATAGCCATTATCAATTTATAATGGTTTTTAATTATTCTTTTATACAGTAATTTAACTGTTTTTTCATATAATATTTTACATATTTATTCATACAGTTTTTGCTATTTATTTACAGTTATTTATACATTCTATATAGTTATTTATCCATACATTAATAGTCATATATCTATTCATTCTAATATGGTAATTTATTGATTCATTCAAATAGTAATTTACCAATTCATTCAATAATTTATTTATTTATTCAGCAATTTATTCAACAATTATTTATTTATTCATTTGTATAACTATTAATCCTTTTATACAAACAGTCATTTATTCATTCCAACAATCATTTATCCATCCATTCTGTTGCATTCCAAAAATCATTTATCCATTCTACTTATTTAATAATTCATATATCCACCAATTCCTTAAAAACACAGGATATTAAAAAATTAATTAAAGTATGATTTCATTAAATTTGTTTACAAATATGTCATAATTATAAAGGAAAATTAGTGTTTAATTGTGTTATTTTTAATTTTAATTTATGTGTGGTAGGTAAAGATATGTGTGTGTCTTGACATGTGCAATGGTGTGAAAGAGAAGCCTTGCACATACAAAATCAACAAATTCCTCNTAGTAGGTAAAGAAAGATATGTGTGTGTCTTGACATGTGCAATGGTGTGAAAGAGAAGCCTTGCACATACAAAATCAACAAATTCCTCTGTCGTTGCTAAGCAACCCAAAAAGATGCTGACAGAGGATAATACTGACCATTTATCATAGCGTGGTCCAACATTAATTCCCTCCAACAGGTAGGAAAATAGATTTACTTTTTTCCTGCAGGTGTAGAAGTATGCTGTGAAAAAACGTACAGAGAAACAACACAACTAGTATCGTTTTCAATAGGATGTAAAATTCCAATTCTACACAAATCACACAGAGATACCCTTGATTTAAATGAAAGATTTATTAATGTGGTAAAAATTGCAACACATTTTAGCATCAGACATGTATGAACATTTGAAATTACCAGAAAATTATTCAATTCAAAATAGTATTTCTTACTGAAAGTGAATGTCATTCAAATATTAAGATTTCTCAGAAGTATAAATAAATTAATCTCTCTCTCTATGTTAATATGTTTCAAGGACAGCATTACGTTAATTTTAATTTTGTTCAGATTAAGGCAATTTCTTGACGAGAAAGTTCAGTGAAACTAAATTATTATTAACTTTGAATGAGTTAATTAAACAAATTCTTGTCCAACTAGCTTGATTTTACAGCAAAATTCACTTCTCAGGACTTCTGGGCAGATTACGATCAAAAATAAAATATTTAAAAGTTTCTCTTGAACTTTATGTAATTAATGAGATGATCTTAACATTGAGAAGTTTAGTGGACCTTTGGTTCATCATATTATTCAGTGCAGTCTCACTCCTCAGGCATCTCAGCAGCAGTGGTGTCTCAAGCGTCCCCTTGGACATCTTCCTGGTGACTTGAAAATCCAGTAATAAAATAACCTGGTGCTTTTTAGGCCTCTTCCTTTGCTTGCGCACATTTACTGCAATGACGATGGCTCTCCTCCATCGTCCCCTGCCTTATGATGTGCAGTTTAACTAAATTTTAACTAAATTTGCAGGAGTTAGTCCTACATAACCTGACCGCCACCAAGTTTAGAGAGAGAGATAGAGAGAGCCCCTGGGTTTACGAAGGTGTAATACTATCCTGCTTAACAAAACCAGGGAATAAAAAGCTTCCTGATAAGGGAATCTTATCTATAAAGAAAAACATATGTGACCTCTTAGGAATTAGACTTATCAGTATACAATGTTATGGTTTGACAAGGATAAATCACACAAATTAAGATACAGTAATTATATAAATCTGTGACATTAAACGTTCAGTTAATTAAAATTACAGAAAATTATAAAGGAAATCATGATACATATTCTACTATCATTCTGAATGTAAACAAACAAGAAAATATAAAGCTGTTAGATGTAAACATTGAAATAAAATCATAACATTTATCAATAGAAGTGTCAACCTGAAATATAAACAAAAGGCAATTCTTGTCACTCTATAATATAGTGTGTTTATTAAACATAACAGTAAAATAGTTAATTAAATTAAGAAAGTTAGAAAATTTTTGCAGTCTTGATAGCCACATTACCTTCCTCTCTATAATTCTAAAAAATTGAATTTTTTTTATGGCATTTTAATCTGACATTGTCTGCAGCCTTAATATTATGTTGTAGTGAACATTTTATGAAAATTTCTGTTGATGCAAATATGTCTAAGTGCACTGGTAGCAATTGTTCTTAACAGCGTGTTTGTTAAATTAGTACTCTGGCTTCCCCAGCCCACCCCTTCCTTTCCCTGGGTCAAAGATGTGAGTCCTTGTTGATCAGTTGCTGAAGGGTGCGTGCTGTTGTGTGTGTTTGCAGGTAAGACCGCCATCGCGATGGGGATAGCCCAGGCACTGGGTGCAGATACGCCTTTCACTGCAATGGCTGGCTCCGAGATCTATAGCCTGGAGATGAGCAAGACAGAGGCTTTGACCCAGGCTATTCGCAAGTCCATTGGAGTGCGCATCAAGTGAGTAGCCCTGCCTGTACCAGGCCCTGCTCACTCGCGGGGGGAAAACTAATCCTTACCAGTCCACGTATGGTCTTACAACTTCGGCATTTAAACATATTGTAGCATATTTAAACATAATATTTGTTTCCTGCCCATCACGTAAATATATAATAAAAGATTATGTAGTTTTTCTCTTTAGATATTGTAGAAACATGTGCTTGGTTACATATTTTCATTTTGATGGTGAAAGCATGATTCTTTGTGCCTCTCAAATCCAGTAGTTCGTGCTACATGCATTTTCATGAATATTTGTGTGAAACTATCATAAAGTAGTGTTTCATCTTTATGATTATAATTCTTATTCTCACATATGCATTTGTGGTATGAAAAATTACAAAATTATTAATTTTGCCCATATAATGTAGGTTATTATTAAAACAAAAGAAACTGTCTTCCAACATAACAAAATAAGCATTTATAGTTTAGTGGTTCTAATGTTAGCAGTACCATAGAACCTATTTCGGCAAACAAATGAATAAGGTCCTCTCATACCATTGAGTTGCAACTCTGTTCTTGTATGTTTCTTGGCCTATACCAGGGCTGCCACCAACTTCTGAACAAAAATCCTTGATCCAGGTCCTAAAAATCTTTAAAACTAAAAGGTTTTATCATGCTTACTATAGTTCACTTTGTTACAATAAAACTGGCAAACAAATATCACCGCAAGTAGGAAAGTAAGAGAAATTTTTTATAATTTAGAAGTTAGGACACAACTTTATATTTGCAAGATTATATTAAGCATTAACTTGTGAGTAGAATGTATTTTTATTCTGTGAATGGGTATGCTGTTAGCAACCAATAATTTCATACAATGGTCATGTCTTTTTTGGTTTTGGGACTAAAGTACTGGTAAATAAAATTTTTGTTACAAAATATCTTGCAGAATATGCCTATACTTTTTTCAAACTAAAATTGCAAATTTTGTATAAGTGCTCCAAATAAAATCAGAATTTAATTTAACCAAATTCATTTTTAAAACTGCAACATAAGATGCATAAGACCTGTGTGTGAAGTCACTGAAGTTCCTGATGTTTACACTTTACTAGGCTTACTGTTTTGTTGACAAGTCACGTAATACTTACAATGTCTTTGGCAGTACAATTTTTTTGTTCATGGCAATACTTCCATGGAACTACTAGCATCTACTTTCCACGAATTGCAAATGTGTTGACTTAAAATCACGTGTAATCATAACCTTATCACATGGGAAGGTTAACATAACATACAGCAACTTTTCTCGTAAATATATTTAGATATTTTATGCAACATAAAGTAGCAAAGAGAAAGTTTTTCTTGTGCCGCGTAAACTTTCCTCACCTTTTGGATTATTANATTTTATGCAACATAAAGTAGCAAAGAGAAAGTTTTTCTTGTGCCGCGTAAACTTTCCTCACCTTTTGGATTATTACAATGTCACTGAGACAATGAAACACAATTTGGGAGAATGAACGCACATTCCGTACAATAAATATGGCATTTTTCTGGTGTTACGATTCGTTTAAAGCAAAACTGTATTTTAAAATGACTAGAATTAGATATCACGTTAATGGCAGAACACACAGACTCAAATAATCAGAATAAATATCAGTAGCTGCATTCTTGCAACGTGTGTTTTATTGCGGACATATTGTTTTTAGGTTGCATATGTACAACATATATCGAAACTAGTCAACTAATTGATACTCGACATACACGATGCTGCATGTGCGGATACACATTGGGTACATCTATTAAAGCGGAACTTGCAATACAGGTCCGCTTGATTAATTGCAATTTTTTTTCGCTGCGTGGAGGCAATATTTTACTCATATTGACATATATAAAACCATTTTTTAGATAAGTAACGATTTTCAATATTGTTGAACACAAAAATCAACAAGTCGTCTTGCAGACTGTATACTCAAAATTTTCAAAGAACCGTTGTTCTTTTTCTCTACGCATGTTACCAACTGCTCAAAGTTGACATCTCGGTTGTAGTGTAGCAAAAATTATCGCTTGGGTGCTTTTTGTACGTTGGAAATTCCACTGCTGGCATCCATATTACATACGGATCTATGACTCCAGCCTTTAGTTTGTAAACAAGGTGTCTGCAATGGTATGAAAAAAAATTATGATTTTGCCTTTAAATCCGTTTATATGTTTGATGATATAAAAATTCTGTAAAAACAGCAGCCCTGGCCTATACCATTTAAACTTCAGTTTATTGTGCATTTGTGTTTTATTCAGGAGCCAGCCAAAAATTACATATTAGCAGTGAAATAATTTTGTTCACATTTTACATGTGTGTTACATAATTGTATTTGCCTGCATACGTGTGCATTTTTTATTACAATTTTTTGCGTTCAGGATATAGGGTGCCTTAGGTATATGGGGTGCCTTTTTGTGTACATTTTTATGGTCTGATTATGTTTATCATGGTGTTAAAAGCAACTATTTTCAACAGGAAAGTGGTTGGCATGTGAGTTGTGACAAGAGAGAAGAAACAGAATTACATTTGTTTTGTGGTAGATTATCTATGTGGACTGAAGACGGACAGAAGTTGGCAATTTTGCTTCACAGCTGAATTAGTTTATGATTATTGTCTTTCTTTCTTTGCGGATTGTGCAGAAACATTATCTGGTTAAAAATAATCACATTACTTAAATACAGGTGATAGTGACTGCAATCGATTTATTCAATTTTCACAATTTTAAATGTTGGTTTGCACAGTGGTAAAACACTTAACTTGCATTCAGGAGGACCCGGGTTTGATTCCTGCTCTGGTCATCCTAATTTTGGTTTACCGTGGTTTTCTGAAATCACTTCAGGCAAATGCGGAGATGGTTTCTTACTAAAGACTCTGGCTGATTCCTTCCACATATCCTTAATCCAGGGTGTCCACCCACAGGAAAAGTTAGGGAATTTTGTTTTATAGGGAAATGTAAGGGAATTTTCACCTGAGTCAGGAACAATGTGTATAATTGCTACTCTGCGAAAATTGCTAGTTGTATGAATACATTAAAGTTGAGTATGCATTTTAAAATTTCTATTTTTAAGTTAATGAACTGGCAATAATACATCTTTGCCAGGAGACATAGGGGATATACGTACAAGATAATGTATTTGTGTGTTTGTAATGGGCATTCATGTGGAGTCAGTAGTGTATTGCGAGAAATATAGCTGCGCTGAATAAAATGTTGGCCCTGCTTGCTTGGCCTGTTGTAGCATATTTGTTCTGTTGGTGGTGTAAAAATTTGGTATGGGAAGGTTTTTAGTACTGAAAATAGGTCAGGGAAGCTGTTAAGATTCAGCCAAAATACAGGGAAAAGTCAGGAGATTCCTACATGGAATTTCAGTACACACCTGTCAATCTGTGTAGTGTTCCTCTACCAAGGCCTAGTCACTGTGTGGGGGCACTCAAAACTCGTGGATGGGCACACACGTAAACGCACAAAGTGGAACACATTTTCAATGCAGATGTGCAGTCACAATGTTTTGCTGGTTGTACTAGCTCCCTCAGTGGTAGCACGCTGCTGTGAAAAATACGACAGGTTTTGTTTGTCGAATAAAGTTGGTGATAACTATTGATTTTGTTATGAAACTTGCTTCTTGTGTGTATTACCACAAGTGTTTTGCGAATGAGGCTTTTTCAGNACAGTGGTAAAACACTTAACTTGCATTCAGGAGGACCCGGGTTTGATTCCTGCTCTGGTCATCCTAATTTTGGTTTTCCGTGGTTTTCTGAAATCACTTCAGGCAAATGCGAAGATGGTTTCTTACTAAAGACTCTGGCTGATTCCTTCCACATATCCTTAATCCAGGGTGTCCACCCACAGGAAAAGTTAGGGAATTTTGTTTTATAGGGAAATGTAAGGGAATTTTCACCTGGGTCAGGAAAAATGTGTATAATTGCTGCTCTGCGAAAATTGCTAGTTGTATGAATACATTAAAGTTGAGTATGCATTTTAAAATTTCAATTTTTAAGTTAATGAACTGGCAATAATACATCTTTGCCAGGAGACATAGGGGATATACGTACAAGATAACGTATTTGTGTGTTTGTAATGGGCATTCATGTGGAGTCAGTAGTGTATTGCGAGAAATATAGCTGCGCTGAATAAAATGTTGGCCCTGCTTGCTTGGCCTGTTGTAGCATATTTGTTCTGTTGGTGGTGTAAAAATTTGGTATGGGAAGGTTTTTAGTACTGAAAATAGGTCAGGGAAGCTGTTAAGATTCAGCCAAAATACAGGGAAAAGTCAGGAGATTCCTACATGGAATTTCAGTACACACCTGTCAATCTGTGTAGTGTTCCTCTACCAAGGCCTAGTCACTGTGTGGGGGCACTCAAAACTCGTGGATGGGCACACACGTAAACGCACAAAGTGGAACACATTTTCAATGCAGATGTGCAGTCACAATGTTTTGCTGGTTGTACTAGCTCCCTCAGTGATAGCACGCTGCTGTGAAAAATAGGACAGGTTTTGTTTGTCGAATAAAGTTGGTGGTAACTATTGATTTTGTTATGAAACTTGCTTCTTGTGTGTATTACCACAAGTGTTTTGCGAATGAGGCTTTTTCAGNGTAACTATTGATTTTGTTATGAAACTTGCTTCTTGTGTGTATTACCACAAGTGTTTTGCGAATGAGGCTTTTTCAGAATGAACCAAATCATTTTAAAATGTGTTACATAGCCTAGTAGAGTATGAAAAGGGTATGAAAAAAAGACTGTAACTAAGGAATTTTGGAGAACTCTGGATGAAGGGAATTTCTACTATTGCAAACAGAAATGGTAATTGATGGCAACTTATTGTTGTAAATAAACCAAAACATCTGTTTACAAATTCTAAAGAATTAATTACAGTGAAACCTCGTTGTGTTCCCGTTTATGTCGATTTCCCGTATCAGTCGATTTTTTTTGGATGCTCCCAACAAATATCCTATATAAACAGTTGTAATGATGCAATATTCTGAATTTTTCGGGACTCAAGTGTAAAATTCTTTTGTGTTTGTGAAGCTTTGGGACAGCTTCGTAATNTTTTTCGGGACTCAAGTGTAAAATTCTTTTGTGTTTGTGAAGCTTTGGGACAGCTTCGTAATATTTTTATCGTGTTCCAGTTTAAAGCCGTGGTGGCCAGTTTCCCGTCTTAGTTTATCAGGCGGACGTGTGCATTTGTAGGTTAAGGGGCGGACGTCTGCGTTTACGTTTTATCAGTAGTCCGGTAACAGTTTTCGTTTCAAACTTCAGTGTTTTGTAAAGCGTCAGCATTAAGTAGATTAGTTCGTTTCGGGATGTTGAATGCGTTGACAGTTTTAGTTCCTGCAGCACATTTTTAGGCAAAGTCAACAAGTTTTTGTTATACGAGAAGTTAGTTTCTGTTGACGGCGCGGCAGTCGATAACGTCGTGTTGAGCGCGGGACACGTGCAGTTTTAGATGACGCTGCTGGCAGATGCCGGATGCCGGGCGCTTATCGCAGGAGTAGTTTGTGCGGAGCAGTTATATAACGAGGGAGAGCGTACGTTGACAGGCCGTTATCTCTGGAGAGGGGGGTGAAAGACAGCACAAAAGGGCATCTGTCGCCCTGAGAGGGGTCTTAGTGGAGCAGTCTTCTTCAGTCGTCAGAGAGAGATACTTCGGGGCAGTCGCCCGTGAGGGCAGGTCAGAAGAGTAGTCGTCGTGGTACAATGATAGCGTAGATCGCATCAGGTGTGACGTGAACCCCCACATCGGCCACTAGACTGTATTATTTCATTTCTCAGCCGGTGTGGGAGGTAGCAGCAGATATTCTTTATTCGGGCTAATATTCATGAGACGTTAATAAACGGAAACCACTGTGGCGCTGTTTTCTGTACTTTTATATTTATCTGTAAGGTTCGTACTCTGCAATTTGGACTTCTTCTGTGAACTGTGGTGCTGAGTGTTAAATAAATAGTTAAATAAACAAAGTACATAACAAACTAATTTGGAACTTCTTCATTCTTAATTAATAATGTTCAAGTAACTGAGTCTCGTGTTTCTACCCTGAGAAAGCCGTGGCAAGTAAAACGCATTATTGCAATATGGCGCCCAACTGTGCGGCATTATAATAAATATAGTGTGAAAGTTCCACCAACGCTTCATTACACAGTGTTAAAAAGACCTTCATGCTACCCCCTTAAATCATTCATTTACCCGCATCCATCAATCAGATATTCTGTCCAAAAACCAAAAGATATTCGGAACAATTGTTTATCTGTGAAATAACTATCTTAAAACTGGTACTCCAAAAATTCAGTTGCTCCAAGAGCAAGTAAACAGACACGTCCTAATCTCAAACGCTAGTGTACACAACTAGTTGTCGTGAAACGTTGCAATTGTTAAGAACCATGTAATTTATTTTTGATAATTCAATCATTATTTGTTTTAAATTACTCATGTCAAAAAACAGGTAAAACATAATAATTGCAGGCATTTCTTTGTTTCAAGTCAGCAAACTAATATTCATGCAAATAAAACACGTATGTATAATGGGTGTGGTACGGACCAGAATCAGACGTTCATAATCGACGGAACGGATTTGAACTTTACTCTCGTTCCACAATGGAAACGTAATAATTTTTAGGTCACTACGGTATACAACCATGTAAATTACAAGTATTAAAGGGGAACAGCATTTTTTCACGGATTAATTCTGTTAAGATAAAATTACGCTAGTAACTTTTTTTAAGAGTAATGCAGTGATATCAACTGTCACACAAGATGGCGAGTGTTGTCAACTTAGCAGACTTTGCGTTTAATTTGGCGAAATTTAAAAACATTTAGTGGGCAACGGAATTTTTCGATGAGTAAAATATAATTTCAAAAAATCATATTATTAAATGTCAAACTCAAAAAACTGTGTTAAATTTGTTTCCAAAGAAGAGTAAAATATATAAAATGCAGCATTAATATGATGATACTACGTACTTTGTTACTGTACTTAAATTTTAACAATTTTTAGCAGGTTTATTTTTTAAATCATTGTTTTTAATCAATTTTGTTTGGTTTTTGCCACTTGTTTTACATTTGGCAGAAATTTAGTCAATTTTATGGAAACATTCGGCAAATTTTCGAAATCAAGTGCATTTCAATATTTTATAATACAATACTTATATTGAATGATTGAAATATGTTTTTTCATCCACTATTTATGATATGCCCACTGTTCATTACAGGCAATCAACTCAGTATACCCAAGGATGAAAATAATTTTTTTTTTTTGAGGAGGAGAGTGGTCCACATGTTGAGTTTTCCCACATGCTGAGTTTTTTTCAGTACATCCCATGAAAAACGAATAATAGAGGTTTCACTGCATATGATGGAGTACTGTAATTATTCTTGCAGTTGTTACATTTAGCTATGGTAGCATTTATCACTTCAAAGTTTTTTTTCCCATGAACTAGAGAAGTGCATAGGATTACATTCATCACCACCTTCATCAGTCATTAACTACTTTTAAAACAATCAGTTTTTCATTTCATACTATCCTGTGTTTTTTTAAAACACGTAGGTATGTCAGTATGACAGTCAACCTCATAATGCTGCACTAAACAAGCGGGGCAGTAAAGCCATCACGAATCAATAGTCTCGCCTCATATTTTCATCTGCATTTCAAGCCCGCATTCATTGAAAGTTCACATGTATTGAAAAATTTTTTCAGTCCCCTGAGAAACTATGCATGGAGAATCCACTGCATTCTAGGTTAGCTACAAATTTTATGTTTGGTTTACTCTGAATTTATACATCAATGCTTTTTTATCAACATTTTCATATTATGTGATGCTGCAAGTAACAAATCATAGTGTTGAGAAAAATATGCAGCCTACTTTGTAAACAAGTTTTTATCAAGATGGATTTGATTCGTTGAAAAAATTTTAATCATAAATATTTGATTCGAGATTCATTATGCTCGAAGCTTCGCAGAAGCCTAATTACCACTAGTACAACTTTAAGTAGTTATGTCTAGTGATTTAAAAAGTGTCTGATATGATAAAAAAAAATATTAGACATTTGGTTGGAAATGTAACACTCCTTAGGGGGTGCGGGACCTGGTGTGTGTTGTGACATGTGGCGACACTGCTTGCAGGGAGGAGACTGAGATCATAGAGGGGGAGGTGGTAGACCTGCAGGTGGACAGGCCTGCCACTGGGCTCGGGGCCAAAGTTGGCAAGCTGACGCTCAAGACGTGTGACATGGAGACCATCTACGATCTCGGCAACAAGATGATTGACTCCCTCATGAAGGAGAAGGTTAGTGCACACATTCTCTGTGTGTTCAGATGTGTACACCTGCCTGTCTGTAGGTGTGGTGTTGTTTGGGGTACGGGAGCACAAGGGCTGATGCAAAAGCATAGTTGCAAAAAACCGCTGAATGCTTTGACAAAATGTATATTTACAAGTAATGTAAAGACAATAAAGAAGTGCATTATCAGACAGGAAACCATTTAATGCATGCTAACTCAATACAGACAGCTAAAGTAATGACTTATTTGTGGAATTTTAGGGCTACTACGATAAAGGTGTATTCAATAGCACTCACTAGGGTTAGGTAGTAGGCATCAGCACAGTCCAAAAACACTAATGTTGAGTTTTTAACATGATGATATTTACTGTATGTTAATTGAGGAAATTTCACTATTTTCTAGTCAACTTCCACATCATTGTTAATTGGTGTTCAAAGATTAATTTCAGTGTTGTAAGTAAAAAAGACAGTTTACCTGCAGAATACAGAGAAAAAGAGTGAGAGAGTGAAAGGATGAAGAACTGTGAAATAGACACATAGAATGGAAGTGTGAGAGACTAAAAAAAAGTGTGAGGGGGAGAGCATAAGTATGAGAGCGGGTAAGAGTGAGCATGAGAGAGGGTGTTAGTGAGCACAAGAGTGAGCATGAGGTTGAGAGCGAGGTTGGCCAGATACTGAGAGAGGTCTGGCTTGTTGCAGGTGATGGCAGGGGATGTGATCACGATAGACAAGGCGACGGGGAAGATCACGCGGCTGGGGCGGTCATACACACGGGCGCGGGACTACGATGCGACAGGGCCGCAGACACGCTTCATCCAGTGTCCTGACGGGGAGCTGCAGAAGAGGAAGGAAGTGGTACACACGGTCACACTGCACGAGGTTGATGTCATCAACAGCCGCACGCATGGTTTCCTCGCGCTCTTCTCCGGTGAGCGTGCTACCCGCCTTCCCTTCCTGCCTATAGTCTGGTTCGGTTGTCGCTGATCTCAAGGCATTCTTATGAAAGAACTAGCAGTGCTGCCTGCAATGACAGTAAGAATGTTGTGCGAATAAGCTTGTGCCGTGGTGGAACACCAAAGAGGGGCAAAATTTCCTTTGAAATGTGACGCCTGGCACACATATGTACCTAAGTGGCCATGTTGTGTCTGCAACTGCCTTTTTCTGAGACTTAAAAACTGGTGTTCGTCCCTTCCTACTTCTTAGTGCAAAGTGGACACATTGTGTTAAATCAGTTCACATTCAAAAACACACTACAGTAGTACCTCACTGTTGCAACCCCCTATTACAATCACATCTCCTTTACAATCAGTTTTTGAGGAACTGTAAAATTTTGAGTTTAAAATTTGAGGGAATCTGTTAAAAATAAGTTTATTCCACATATTTTTGGTCAGTCCATGTTGCATTTCTTGTGTAAATTCTGTACTGCAAGCAGTGCATATCTAAAAATAAGACATCTCGCCACTAGGCTGTCACCACTGGCCAAGAACTCTGCTTGCTTATTCCCTCTCAGATGGCTGGGTGTTCTCGCAAGACGCAACTGCAGTCTACTGGGACTTCATGTGCTTGTCTTGTCACTTCGCTTGCTTCTGGATACATTACCTTCTGTTTTAGAGGTCTGTGAGCCTGGTATTCTTAGTTCAGGAGGAGTCTAAGCAAGCCTACGGAATACTTCCCAAGCTTCAAGCTCAAAACAAAACTGCAAATTTTATAATAAAGGTAAAATTATAGTTTTGAAGATAAACTGTGTCTGTTGTTCATATCTGCAGTTCTGGGGAATAGTTTTAGCTGTAACACAAATATCTTTTAAATTAATGTTTTGCAAATGAATGTCTCATTTTCTAGCAACTGGTAAACACTTGTCTTGTCTGGTGTCACATTTTTATATTTTGATTTACAGGTCAGTTTTTATGCTACAGTAATCTGTATATATCTGCAGTTTTGAGGAATACGTAATTACCTTTTTAAAAAATGTTTCACGGGTGAATACAGAAGGGAGATGTCCGGGGCGACTACCTGAAGGGTAGTGTGGTTGCCGTTACCGGAAGGGTGTTTGGCAGTTCAAGGGACTCAAAAACTTCTTTGAGGGTAGCTGGTGACGATCTGGTAGAGCTTCTGGAAGGTTGCGAAAACGTTGGTATCAGCAAGGAGCCCCAGCACACGAGGTGGTGGAGTGAGCTGCTGGACCTGGAGAACAATTTACGTTCCTCGGCGGTGTAAGGCCTTATATTCTACTTTCCCGCGGGCTCGTCTGGGGTGCAAGGGTGCTGGCGGTAATGAGCTCCACCTCTGGCCGGAGCTGCGCTCTCTAGCCCCATCCCTCGGCTTTCTTCACATAGCGGGGTGAGGGGGTGGCTTCTGACATCAGGGCTAACAATCTTGGCTGATGTGTCCGTAGATGCCCCCGCAACATGGGGCGTATTTGTAGGCACTTGTAGCAAGTTGTTTCAGGGTTCAAACCCTGCCTGGGGTGACGGGAAGGCATGTCCAGATGAGGCGAAGTCGTGTTTATTATAGTCAGAAGAATAAGCGTCACGCGTCAAAGTAATATATTATATAATATAGTCTGTTTATTTTATTGGTGAGGCGGGGAACTTAATTATATCACATTTATCGTCTTTTCTGAGACAAGGTGTTTTTGTGGCTCTTCCTATGAGAAAGTAGCGATTTGAACTGCTCATTGTTTTGATGCTGAAAATTTTACTCATATGGAAATAACATTAAAATTACTATAACTCTATAAAGTTGTAACTGCAGTGAAAGAACAAAATGTGATAAATGTGAGTATTTGTAAGAATGTGAGAATAACACAATAAATATTTTCAGTAAAATTAGAAACAAGAAAATTGTTGGATTTTTTTATGAACTACATTTAAATCAATGAAATCAGTATGGATTCCAGTTAGTAATGTAGACAGTGAAAGTAGTTTCTCAATGTATGGGAATATAATGACAAGCCAAGTAATATGGTAGTAGTTAATGGATGCTAGCTTTTTCCGATTTGGTGTATGCTACTTTACTTTTGTGCCATTACTAAAGAAGTCAAAATCTGTTGCAATATGAAATGTGTGTGAGTATTTTTTGACCAAATATATGCAATTTTCTTTTTGTGCTATTACCAAACCATTTTTTTTTTCAACCAAATTTATACCTAATTTTTGACGAAATGAATTAAAAATTCACCGAAATCAGCCACAAACATGTGTCTATTGGTGACCCACACATTTTTAAGCACATCTAGTTTGACAGCGATTTAAAACTACTTACAGTGGTCATTTACATAACACATTGTTTGTGAATGGAGAATGGGGAAGAAATATACTTCCAGCCCAGACATTGCTACAACCCCTTCATAGGATGCCTTCACATGCACTTGATGGGTGGTAAGTTACGAGAGGGAGGGTGTGAGGATTAGGGCTGAGCAGATACCGGTACCGATATATCGAAACCGGCCGATATCGTAATTATCGGAATCGTGCGCAATTCATATTTAAATCGTTGATATTATAACCGATATTTTGCTCTAAGAATCTAAGATGATGATGTTTTCAACTTGCCATAATTGGAGTACTTTGCTCACTACAGTGATATCTCGTGGTTGCGCTCCCGTTTATGTAGTTTTCCCGTATCAGTCGATTTTTTTGGATGGTCCCAACAAATATCCTATATAAACAATGTTAAAAAAAAACCCGCATGCTATGCCTTTAAATCATTAATTTACCCGCATCCATCGATCAGATATTCTGTCCGAAAACCAAAATATATTCGGAACTATTGTTTATCTGTAAAAAAAACTATCTTAAAATAGGCACTACCAAAATTCAGTAGCGCCAAGAGCAGGTAACAGACACTCCCTAACCTCAAATGCTAGTATACACGAGTTGTCGTGAAACGTTGCAATTGTTAACCACCACGTAATTTATTTTTCATAATTAAATCACTATTTGTTTTTAAATAACTCACGTCGAGAAACAGGTAAAACATAATAATTGTAGTCATTTCTTTGTTTCAAGACAGCAAACGAATATTAGCGCAAATAAAACACGTATGTTTAATGGTTGTGGTACGGCCCAGAACCAGACATTAATAATGGACGCAACGGATTTGAACTTTACTCTCGTTCCACAATGGAAACGTAATAATTTTTAGGTCAGTACGGTAACTAACCATGTAAATTACCAACATTAAATGGGAACAATATGTTTTCATTGATAAATTCTGTTAAGATAAAATTACGCTAGTAACTTTTTAAAAGAGTAATGCAGTGAT
Organism: Clitarchus hookeri; assembly: GCA_002778355.1. NCBI lineage: Eukaryota > Metazoa > Arthropoda > Insecta > Phasmatodea > Phasmatidae > Clitarchus > Clitarchus hookeri. The sequence goes on along the minus strand of NQII01007954.1, from coordinate 59,419 downwards.
ATCAACTGCCACACAAGATGGCGAATGTTGTTTAATTTGGCGAAATTTAAAAACATTTTGCGGGCAACGGAATTTTTTAGCGAAGTAAAATACAATTAAAAAAAAACGGATTTTTACATGTCAAACTCAACAATTTTTAACACGTTTCTGTTTTAAATCATTGTTTTTAATAAAGTTAGTTTGATTTTTGCCACTTTTTTTTACATTTGGCAGGAATTTAGGGAATTTTATGTAAACATTCGGCGGATTTTCGAAATTAAGTGCATTTCAATATTTTATAAAACAATACTTATGTTGAATGATTGAGATGTGTTTCTTCATCCAGTATTTAAGATATGCCCACTGTTCATTACAGGCAATCAACTCAGTATACCCAAGGATGAAAAGAATTTTTTTTTTGAGGTTAGGTTTTACTTTTTGAGGGGAGAGGTCCACATATTGAGTTTTCCCGCATGCTGAGTTTTTTTCAGTAGGTCCCATGAAAAACGAATAACAGAGGTTTCACTATTTGGTTTTATTAAAATAATCACTATTTTTAAATTGGTTTTTATTAAAGTACCCAACTGGCTGTGCCTTTTTTTTTGTTTTGTTGGTTTNTTGTTAGTTTGTTTGCTGTTGCTGTAGTAACATGACGGTGTTAGGTTATGGTACGAACGTGGTGAAATTATTTATGTGTGCCAGTAATAAACAAATGATATGGCTGGAATAAAAAGTGATTTGTGGAATTTCTTTGTACCGTAAGCAACACGCAAGAATGCAAAACTGTTTACAATATTTGCAAATGTTTGGTTTCGAGAGGCGGTATATCATCAAGGTCCTATAGTACCACAAACTTAAAACGGCACATTGAATGTACGCACCATTTGAAGGTTTTTATTTTTTGAAACTTGCAATACTGTTATTTTTCCTTGTCAAGGCAGTATCGGTATTGGTATCGGCAATATCGGTAAGTTTGTATCGGAAATATCGGAAAAGGCTCAAAAACCATATCGGCTCACCTCTAGTGAGGATGCCATGCGGCTTCGCACCACAGCAGAATCTGCAGCAAACGTCATTTGTGTGAGAAGTTTGCTTTTTGAAGTAATTAATGTTTAATTTAAAAAAGTGTGATTTTTGAGACAGTGGTGAATAAATACGGTTGTTAAGGTTTGTATCCTTACAAATTTCATTAATTTATATTAATTCAAAACAATGTCCTATAGTTATCCTGTAAAATTCCACTTATGCATGTAGCAAGTATGCGAGGCACAGATATGGTGCTTGGACATTGACTTCAAAGGGGTGTCATATATGCCCTTACATGATGTGTATCAGTTTGTTCAGAAGAACTGTGTCTGCTAAAATAAATAAACATTTTAATCACTAATCCACTGATGTTCAAGCCAAACGCTATTGTATGTAGAGTAGAACCCTGTTATAACATTTCTCAAGCACCTGACGCATGACGCGTAGCACTATGTATACATCTACGACTTCAGCTCAGCCCATGGGAAGCCACGACACCCTCACCAGGGGACGAACCTGAACTGCTGCACCTGAGGATGGATTATACCCACCGTTGCCTGTAGCATTAAATTATGCACGTCAGTCAAGCGCCCCTGTCTCGCCACCTGAACATAGCTGGTCTGCCCCTAAGTGAGCGCAGTGATACCACCACCTACCTCGCTTCCAACCCTAAGCGACAATTAAGACCTTCAGCCTTTCCTCCGCTCAGAATCAGGCACAAGTCGCTCGCCGACTACAGGAGCCTCACTCCTCAGTCCTCCCTAGCAACTTGTTTGAGCCACCCCGGAAGATCGCCGGCACACCACATCCCTTCGTCATCCGCCTGCTGCGGCTCGGAATGCCTGTGGGACTGGGCCCTGCCAGCAACAGCTACCGAACGCTAGCACCTGCCGCCACTTTTGGACGGGGCTTGCAGAGTTGTCCGTCTCCGTCGGCCAGCAGTCGGCTTCAGCGCCAGTTTAGAGGTGGTAAACCAGCATCTACTGCCACCCATGCCGCCTTAGATGCCTACATAGCTTGCCGCCGCCCAACCAGGCCGACTCTGTATACCAGCTCCCTCTGAGCTAAGGCATGCCCACAATAACCAGCCCATAAGGCTACCCAGGGTTTTGGGCCTGAACCCACATAAAAGAGCCTCCCTTGTAAACTAGGTGAAGCGCCAGTCTTCCCGGCCGTCATGCGTCAACCCAAAGAAATTTCAGCCTTATTTAAGGGAAAACTTTATATGGGGGTAATTTTTGTATTGAAAATCATTTTTGTGGGCCAAGAGAAGGCAATTTATTGAGCAGGAAAATGTTATAAGAGGGGATAATATAACATGATTCTACTATACTGTGCATTAACTCATACATATTTCATCATTGTCACGATTTAGTAAATGTTTACCAGATAAGTTTGTGTCTAGCAGTAGTTATGTGTTTTTGTGGTGCAGGGGACACTGGTGAAATCAAAAGTGAGGTGCGCGAGCAGATCAACTTCAAGGTGGCAGAGTGGCGGGAGGAAGGAAAAGCAGAGATTGTCCCCGGAGTGCTCTTTATCGATGAGGTACTGCAAGTCACACGTTACACACTGCTGCTAATAATCTGGGAGTTTAATAAGGGGCCCACATTTTCACAAGTTAGTACCTGGTGATAAACATAGGAGTGATGAGGGGTCTACCACCTTCAGGCTACAGCTGTGAACTAGCAGTAAGAGGTGCATAATCCTTGGTTTCTTTGTTCACGATTAACTTTGAGTGAACCTCTTGAAAAGTTCCTGAGCATATAGTTAAGCCCAAGCTTATTTGTTTCATATGAAATAACATTTACAATAAATATATTTGTGCTTTAATGGTAATCTGTGTTCATATCTGCAGTTCGATGGAATGCTTTTAACCAAAAAATGCTTACCTTTTGAAATACATTTTTACTGAATGAAGAACCTCTTATTTTCTATCAAAGAGCAAACAAGTCTTGCAGGGTGCCATATATTATATCAATTTGCAGTCTGATTTCTATGCTGATTTTGGCAGTAATCTGTTTCCTAACTGCAAACCTGATTAGTTATTTGAACTGGAACATGCCTACCTTTTGTAATATTGTTTTGTGAATGAAGACAGTCATATTTTCTAGCAAACAATAAACAAACTGTCTCTTTGGATGCCAGCCAAGTGGCCTGTAATTGATGTACAAGCTCAAAGTTGTATTGCCTGAAAAAAATTTTGAGCTGAGGTAAGTTGCAAGCAGGTATTTAACTTGAGCTCGATTTCCATGTACTCACAGATCTCCGCTCTAGCAGACAGCTAGCTGCCATGTCTTGATGTATGGTAACTCCCATATATTGACACCCTCACAGTTACTAATGCATTCTGGAGTATGCAGGTTCGAGTCCTGGTTAAGGTTCCCCGAGTTTGGATTTCGGTTGTTTTTCTGCATGGCAGATTCCTTCCATGCTTGCCCAAGCAACTTCATCTCTCTCATTTGACCTTGTTTTGACGATATGGTAAGCCCCACTCTCTCTTTTGCTGTAATTACGTGCTCTGCGCCCTTTGGCTGCTAGGATCTGTCTACCGATATGTGATGTCTCGTGTCATCAATTTGTGCTGTCCATCTGTGTTGTGTTTGCAAATACCAGTGTGTAAGTACTTGTTGATGCAAACATGCATAACATTGTGATGAAGGCAAAATAAATAAACAAAGCTGAGTTGAAGTTTATTGCTGCTCGCTACATGTGCTCAAGCTGTCTGCAGAGAACCGACTTTTCAAAATCCTAAAATTCACTAAATTTCTGCCAAATGTAGAGAAAGTGGCAAACATCAAACAAAATTGATTAAAAACGATTTAAAATCAGGGTGGCCACAGACCATGAAAACCAGGAAAATCGGGAAATATCAGGGAATTCCTTCAACCGGGAAAATATCAGGGAAATTTAAGATGCATCATGGAATTTTTTACCCGTCTGAACTTTTTCCAGTTTGCATGTTACGTGTTTCGCTCTGTAAGCGAACAAAGCTAATTTCTTAGCAGGAAACAACATACCACTTAGGTTTGGATTGGTATTGCTAGTGGCTTTTCACGGCACAAACATCCCTTTAGATGAAGTGGAGCTCGTTGTGATTGTTTGTGGTTCTTGTAATGGTAATTGTCACGTGACCCATAACCAATCGCAGACACGGTTGCTTGCCGCAGTTGCATAACCGGCCAAAGATGGCCTCACCGGCTGCCGACAACGTAAATGTTGATGTACTCATTGAATGGAATGTGGAAGTGTCAAATTGGTATTACGTAATAGGTGAATTTGTTTGGGATGTTAGGTAAGCAACAATCACTCAGAAATGTTTCGTTATCAATGGAGGAGAGTTAATGGCGTATCTAGTTATTTGCAACAAAGAATGTATTGTTAATAGTGTGCAATCCGAAGACGCGTTCTTTCCTTGATATTTTTTTTTGTGGACGGATAATTTGACTTGAGGCGAGTAAGTTCGACCACTTTTTCTCAACTTCAGTGGTGTTTTAATCTAGTTTTAACTAGGGATGGGTCGGTTCGGTTCTACGGTTCCAATTTATACCGGTTCTTGAGGTTTGACTCAGAACCGGTTTTAGGTTAAAAACAACTGGTTTTAGGTTAAAAACAACTACTCGGTTCTCTCGTTTCTATACAGCAATAAATTTACCGCAAAACTCTGTCCTTACAAAAATAACTACCTCCTGTATAGCGCTCCCTTTTCCCCAAAAATAAAGGGAAAAAATTCCGGGGTGCTCTATGCACGCCATACATGAGAAAAAAAAATTAAGGAGTGGTAGTCTTAAACTTTCCTCTCCATTCTCTGTCTTAACACTCAGCCCACCCCTGTAAGCAACACTGCTAGCCTATATATACATTTCTCCATGCCTTCTTTGTTTCCAAGTAAGGCAGAGAATAGCCTTGCCAATGGGGCAGGAGAAGGGAAGAAGGGACGGTTTTTTTTTTTAGAGTTGTAGCATTCCAACACAACTAAAGAAAACCAGCAGGTCACTGCATAAAAGAAGCAAAAAAAAAAAAGGGAAGTGGGCCGCCCTGTCACTAAGTAAAAGAAGCAAAAAGAAAAAGGAAGCCAAAAGGAGCAAAAAGAAAATGGTAGCTGGAGTTGTTGACATTCTTTTAATGACCATAGGTTAAAGCCAGTCACAATGTTTAGGCTGTTAGCACTGTGAGTTATTTAGTTAAAGTATTTTCCAAACATATCACAATCACCACCTATTAATGTAAAAAAAAAAAGGATCAGTATACATTAAATCTTATCTTCACACTTTGTTATTGTTCTATTATTCGGTAGGTTAAATAAAACATTTAATGCATTTTACCTGCATTGGTTTAATGAATTTGTAAGCAAAATGCAAGTATTCAAAATGGAACCGATATTTGAATTGTAGAATCGGTACCGGAACCAATATTTTTTGTTATTCGACCCATCCCTAGTTTTAACATAGTTTTGTAATGCATGGTCTTTAAAAAGAAATCAACTTCGTACTTGCGGCACCACATCATCGTTATTACAATTTGAAAACAGCACTATAGATTATTAAATAAAAAAGTTTAACCACTTTAATTTTGAAATAATCACGCTCAAAATCCTGAAACTGATAATTCTCTGTAATTTGTATTTTCAAGATTTGTTCAATAACAAATTCATGTAGTAAAAATGTAGGCGTAACTGAATTATATAACGTGCAATTTTAACCTATTTTTCTCTACAGTCGTGTCCGAATCTGCTAATTTAAGAATTCAGGGTTTAGGTATTGTGTTGGATGGATTCGAACGTCACTGAACAGCGCTGCATGTGCGAATTTGGAAACTGCAGGTTTGTGAAGAAATGTTTTTCCCCTATGCAAACTTATTTTTTTGTTGTTTTGTTGCTCTTTGCAATTAACATTCTGCTTAAAATACTATAGTACAATACCATTTTTTCGGATATTCAAATATAAAATACAAATTAATTTTCTTTAAAGAAAGTTATTCATTACGTAAACAATAACATGACTATCCCTTCATTCTATCTTATGTTCACTTTTTAAGATATGGTGGACATTCAAATTTGTTTTCAGACGAAACGCATTATACAATATGTAAATAAACAACAGCAGAGTCTAGTAAAATTCCCATGTCTTGGTGTCACATGTGCAAGTCCATATAAAGAATTGTGGATAGAACTGGGAATAGCCGGAGAACTGTATTTTGTAGTGCGTTATGAATGAGTTTTGTGTGTCTATCTTGTATATCTGAAATTGTTTCGCAGTGCCAATTTTCTAACAAAGGTGCTGATTTTAACAAAACCAAATACAGTAGCACAATTCTTGGCCATTTAACATTCTTTGTTTGCTACTGTCTGCCCAAAAGTTACTGAAGGTTAGTTTTCTCAGCCTTATATTTGGCAGCAATTTTTTTCGTGTTTACATAGGCTGTTAATTTTAATTTTAAGAAATAAATTAGGAACTTTGCGCATATTTTTGCCTTCTGTTTCTGCAGAAAAATGTGCTTTCTGCGCAGGTGCCTTGTAAAATGGCAGCAAGGTTTCAGGATGACTGGCTTATTGACCCTAATTTGGGTTGACTTGATAGAAAGGTTCCTTGTGACCCAACAAAAGCCACGTGTAAAGTGTGCAACACATCGTTTACTCTAAGCAACATGGGTCATACTGCAGTCAAAAGCCATGGCAAAGGAAAAAAACACTTATCAAGGGTTAGTGACAATAAAACACTTTCAGTAGGTGAATTTTTTAAATCTTCACAAGAGGGCAAAATCTATTCAGTGCCAGTGTCTCCAAACAGTCAACACTTTCCATCGACATTTGTTTAGTCCCCAGAGAAACAAATTATCAAGGATGTACCTCACTGTAGTGTTAAGGCATTTGTTATTAATGAACAAGTGAGTCGTGCAGAAATACTGTGGTGTCTGCAGACAATTATTGCACATAAATCCATGCATACAGCAGCAAAGTATATTAATTTGTTAAAAGTTATGTTCCCAGAGAGTGTTATAGCCAGTAAGGTGCAACTTCAAAGAAGCAAGATTGCATATTCTATACTATTTGGTATTGCACCTCACTTCAAGAAACAGTTGCTGGAATCTGTGAGTGCTTGCGAACATATTGTAGTGGGTTTTGATGAATCGCTTAACAGAGTGAGTCAAGAGATTCAAATTGATCTGAGCATACGCTTTTGGGACAATGATGGCAGTGAGATACATACTAAATTTTTTAATTCCGCTTTTGTGTGCTGCGCCAAAGCAGACAACCTTAGAACATCTTTCAAAGAAGCAGTGTCAACACTTGATCTCAGCCTAGTGTGGAAAAGTGTCTACAGAGCTACTGCAGATCAGAAAACCGAGTTGACCACTTCTGGCGAGATGTCATTCATGAGAATGGGAACCCGAAATCTGTGGAGATAATCATGAAGATCGTCATGATACTTTCCCATGGCAATGCGGATGTTGAACAAGGTTTCTCAGTTAACAGTGAGTGCCTCGTTGATAACATGAAGAATAAAACCTTGGTTGCGCAAAGGATGGTCTACGGCTCTATCATGGCAGCAGGTGGTGACCTATCGGATTACAGCATTTTCAAGTCATTTTTGCTATCTTACAGAAATGTAGGAGCCAGACCTACTGAAGAAACTGAGAAGCGCCAGAATGAAGCAAAGGTGATCAAAGAAAATTATGAAATGTGTAGAAAACGTCTGGTCAAAGAAAAGTTTGGTTTGGAGGCCAAAAAAAGCTAAAATGCTAGCCAAATTCAGGGTATTGAGGAACAAATAAATACCATGAAGCAGTAATAAGCACAATATGGTTTTATCAATTTTAATGTGTAAATGTATGCACACTTGGCATGTTATTTCAGAAAAAAAAATAAAGCTACATTTGATCTTCTCAAGTTAACAATTTTTTGGTGTAGTTTTAAAATGTCTTTTAAATCGTATATTTTGTCAATATATATACATGTTTTTGTGAAAATTAGTTTGGAATTTATCAAACATTATTAATGGACTGAACGGCATAGCTACTAGATTTCTGCAACTGTGATTATTGTGATCCACATGTGACAAAAGTTCAATATTCTACACGAGGTTTGAGGTAAGTGGTATTCTCTTGTAGTCAACAGAAATGTAATCCAATTTTTGTTGACCTTGTCTTTCTATGCTTTGCTATGACGTTTCAATCGTAGATTTAAGTTTTTGAAACAAAAAAAATTGTTATAAAATATTAGGGAATTTTTTTAGAAAATTTCTTGAAAACCTGGAAATATCAGGGAATTTTGAAATAAATTTGTTTGTGGCAACCCTGAAAATAGAAACTTGCTAAAAAATTAAATTTAAATTTAAAGTACAGTAATAAAGTATTATACGTAGTTTCATCATAATGATGCTGCATTTTATATTTTTTTTACTCTTCTTTGGAGGAAACTTTAACACAGTTTTGTAAGTTTGACATGTAAATAAACCGATTTTTTTAAATTATGTTTTGCTCTGCTAAAAATTCTGTTGCCCACTGAAATGTATATTTGTCTGCTGAATGTTTTTAAATTTCGCCAGACAAAATGGAAAGTCTGCTAAGTTGACAACACTCGCCATCTTGCGCGACAGTTGATATCACTGCATTACTCTTAAAAAAAGTTACTAGTGTAATTTTATCTTAACAGAATTAGTCAGTGAAAGCATGCCGTTCCTCTTTAATGCTTGTAATTTACAAGGTTATTTACCGTATTGACCTAAAAATTATTTCGTTTTGATTGTGAAACCAGAGTAAAGTTCAAATCTGTTCCGTCCATTATTAATGTTTGGTTCTGGTCCATACCATATCCATTATACATACGTGTTTTGTTTGCACGAATTTTCGTGTGCTGAGGAAACAAAGAAGTGCCTACAATATTATGTTTTACCTGTTTCTCGACCTGAGTAATTTAAAACAATTTGATAACTCCCAGAGCTGTGGTTTTGGGGGAAGGTGATTGACACTGTTCTCTAAAGGTCCAATTTCCTACTGAAGTAAACACAGGGCGATTGGAGTTCAAAAAACAATCTAGTTTTATTATTCCTTGACAAGTTATAATTCACTCACGAGCTCTAGAGACAACTCCTTCCCGTTTATACAAAGGGGGGG
>NQII01007954.1:35353-49757 GCA_002778355.1 Clitarchus hookeri | reverse complement strand
AGATGAACTAACAACTGCCCCGATATGACTGCCTGACGTACCCGATATTACTGACCCCCTCCTATTCTTGGAAAGGGGTTTTTATACACGCCAGCCGCTGCCCTGAATCGGCGGCACGTGGCGCATTTTAGGGGAGGGAAGGGGGTAAGGGGGTGAAGTGGAAGACGCCTAACCTTCTGAAGGTTTGGCGGGGGGGGATAATACCTACTGTCGTCAGCGATACTTCCGTGGTGCGTATTTACTGCGTTCAGGCGAACTACACCGGATTATTTGCTGATGACTCAAGAAAGCCCTGCACTCTCAACAGATCTCCCGGCGGGTAGGAGCGTACGAAGAGGAAGGGGGGTGGGAGGGGAAGGCCTACGCTTCAGTTCCACGTGTCCCGAAATTTTCCACCTGCCTGTTGTTCCACGTGCCTTCTCGTAGGCGCCAGCGAAGTGCGCTAGGTGGGGGTGGTGTGGGGGGGTGATGGATGTGAGCCAATGTCGTGCTATAATCCCTAAACCGGCACGCGACATAACATTACAAACAGCGGCGAGCGCGGCTACTGTTATGCTGTTAGGTTGCCAGCACAAAGAGAGGAAATGGTTCAAAGTTTTAACGTTATTGTTAATGTATCGCTTACAAATGGGTGTCGAAAAGACTTGTATCTTATTATGCCAATTAATAATGACGTGATGCTAACGTATTTAGATTTCAACGTTTCTTGCACAGTCACATGATCACGCTCAAGGTGAAAGTAATGCGGCCATTTGTTTACTAACCTTCGTGTCTTGTGTTGTTGACACATGTGCCAGAGAATTTGTGCGATTATTTTGTTTAACCTGTAATAATTCATTTATTTGTTTTGTTTCACTAATATCCGCTCTTTATTATTTGGTTTTTAATAATGCATGATTTTAATTTGTGCTCACTTTCTCGTTGTACTGTTTTTATGTGTTTCGTGCACTGGTCTTTCCTTTGCCAGTCTATTCTAACGTTGCAGTATTTGCACATAAGAATTGTTTTCACATTGTCAAAGACGTAGAATCTTTCACTCGCAAACTCTGCCGTCCTGTCGAAACCGTCACAACCATTTTTAAATAACGTTTTACAATTGCGCGAAACGTCCGACTCAGTATACCACCACACCATTTTAACATCTGTAGCAATTTCGATCAATACTGAAGATCTTGCCTTCGATGCACGGGAATTTATCGAAAGTCACTAACAATCGATTGTAAATAGACAACAACTATCGATTCATCAAAATACTCGAATTTTGGGTTTATAGAATTAAATTTTTTTCGCTGGCATCGCATATACTTTTGCTTTGGCGGAAGGATAAATAATGGGCTTGAAAGTAGATCTTTAGCAGGGCTTCAAGAAAGTCTCTTGCAGTCGTGAACCAACTATAGTTGTGTACACTAGCGTTTGAGGTTAGGACGTGTCTGTTTACTTGCTCTTGGCGCAACTGAATTTTGGTAGTACCAGTTTTAAGATAGTTATTTCACAGATAAACAATTGTTCCGAATATCTTTTGGTTTTTGGACAGAATATCTGATTGATGGATGCGGGTAAATTAATGTTTTAAGGGTCGTAGCATGCAGGTTTTTTAACACTGTTTATATAGGATATTTGTTAGGACCATCCAAAAAAAATCAACTGATACGAGAACTCAACGAGGTTTCACTGTATATATTTTATGTGGCAAGCTCTGATATCTCATTTTTCCTAAAATAATAAACCCTTACTGTAAAAAATACTTAAGTTGAAATAAAAAATATGGTTCAGTAACATTTTGTAGCTGTGAATGCTGCTGGTTCTAGCTCAGTCATGAACATAAGGTCTTGCACTAAGGAAGTCGGGGTAACAAACAAAATATGCAGACTGAAGAAATTTATACTGTTGAGGTGCCACATCCATAAACCAAAACTTCATTAATGATTTGAGACCCACTAGTCTTGCAGAGGTTATATAGTCTTAGGCCTTTCTTAGCATAACCATGTGAGGTATAATTCAAACCAAACCAAATATTGCGATGCTCCTGCTTGTATCTAGCTACAGCTCTCTTTAAGTTATACTTTTCGCAAGCAGTTACAGTAATGCCACAGTAACAGTAAGTATTACTTCTTTTAAAATGTCGGTTAGGTAATGCTTAGCATCACCATTTATGACTCTTCACATTTGTTAAGGCACAACACATGTGAATCACCCAAAAATTTACTGGCATATAATGGTGAAGTGCAGATACTGTTGTTACATTGATTGTTGTGAGGATGATTTGTATTGTTGGCCCTACAGATCAAATCCTAAAACAAAAAGAAATTGTCGAAAATGCCAGTGTTGTCTTATAATTAGAGACCTGGAAAAATAGCATTTGCGATAAAACTAAAAATAACACAAATTTTAGCATTTTAGTGCGAATACAGCAATTTTTTCCTGTTTTTCTTCAAATAAAGCTATTTTGAAAATTTACACCAACTTTTACTTAAAACTAAACCTATATTCGCGGAATGAGTGTTAACAATGATCTGTTTTGTTGCTTTGCTAACTAAGTATGGCAAAAAAAAATACACACCGACATGCAATGAATGTTTATATCATGTTTTTTGGTTAAGGTTAGGAATACTCGTCGCACTGTTTACCAAACGTCTGCCGTCTTTGTTGCAGCAAGTAGTTATTTGTGCGTGTTAAAAATGTTGAATGTCTAAGTGTCAATAATTTGTTGATCACATATTGTAGCTTTCTTTGAACGACACAACTGTTCCATCAGTCTTTTTCACGTACACAGTTCAAAAATATAATAATCACCAAACAAAAGCGTTACTGTTAAGGTAGCTGGAATTATTACAAGACCTTGGCCATAGAACACATGTGGCTAGATAATATTTGACAGGAAATCAGAATGTAAATTAGCGCACGAGTTAAGATTAAATTTTCATCATTGCTAGATACCTGAAAATTGAGCAAATGCTATAAATGCAAATTTTCACAAAAAAAAAAACAAAAAATTACGATTTTTGAGATTTCTAGCTGTAATTCGCGAATTGTACAAAATCCTGTAGTATTTTGTGTGTTTTTGCATATTCGAATACGAATGCATGTAGAGTTAGTCAGTAGATTTATTTGGTTTATGGCCATAAACTAAAACATGTTTTACTTTCTGTAACGTGTGTTTACGGCCTTAAATAACATGACCGCAAGTGATGATGCATCACTTTGAGTTAACCTTCTAGTGCACGGCCCTGCAACAGTTTATTTGCTCACTTGGAAACCCCGCAGTTGTAGAGGTGACGTCTACCATGCACCATATTATCTATGGAATTCACGCCAACTAGTTTGCTGAGTTTGTTTACATTCATAGCATCTTCAGGTTTTATCCAACAATTATTAATTTTTTTTGCAAAACGGCATGGCAGAATGTATTTTTATGCATTTTATGTAGAATATACTTGTAAATTGAATTATAGAGTATTTTAATCTTGTATTCTTCCAGCTAACTGTATTTTTTATCATACACATTCTCTGTAAATATGTGCGGTAAAACATGGCACGTTTTGAAAAAACGAAAGTTTTGTTAGCAGGCCTAACGAAAAAATCTGTTGTTGAAAGTTCAGATGGTTAAAAACATAGGTAGATTTCTCTTAATTTTTTTTTCTGTTCGTACAAGGTACTTTTTTTTTTTTTTTATGCTTTTATAATAGTGTATAAATTGTTTACATTAGTCTCTTCATGAAACAGTATGCCCTTGTTAGTGCATTGTGACTGTTGTTCCAGATGTCAGGCAGAATACAAAATTTGAGTAAGAAAATGTGAAATGGTTTTCAATGTTGTCTGTTGAAAAAGGAATCTAGTGGTTTTGTCTTAAAAACGTGACTGTATTTTCTCTGGGAGTTGGGTATTTTTGCAAGGAAATAATTGTTAAAAAAAAACACTGCTTTTCAATAGGAATAACACTGCCAATTTCAGGTTTTACGAATAAAGTGATATTTCTCCAATTATGTATGTCTTTATAAAGAGGACATAAAAAAATGGACCAATTCTCTTGCAGAAACCTGCATTTTTGTTGCGAGAAAATAACAGCTATTTTTGACAAAAATAACACCTATTTTTGGGGAAAATAACACCTATTTTTTCAGGTCTCTACTTATAATGTCTGGACACGTTAATTGTTCAGCTGTTGTGTGTGAACTGGAGATAAATATAAATAGCTCAAGAAAGTCTCATTTCAAGGTTTTGGAGTCAAATCAGCAGTAATGAGCTAGACCAAACGTTAATAGCAGACCTTGGTTGCAGTAAAACTCTCTTAAGTTTCTGAACAAACTTAAAAATTGAGACTTACTAACCAGGAAAACTTCTTAATAGGGTCAAATTACACTGTTGTATGTAGACAAGGTGCAAAATTATGTAAACTTATTGAGTAAGAAAACTTTATAAAAGGGAACTACTTAGAATTTATATAGAGTAAAAGTTTACCATACCATACAGCCTTTGTTGTTGTTTGCAGGTGCATATGTTGGACATAGAGTGCTTCTCATTCCTGAACCGCGCCCTTGAGAATGAGATGTCACCCATCATCATAATGGCGACAAATCGTGGCATCACGCGTATCAGGGGCACCAACTACAAGTCCCCGCACGGCATCCCTATTGACTTGCTGGACCGCCTCATCATTGTCTCCACCTCCCCCTACACCGAGAAGGAGCTCAAGGAGATCCTCAAGATAAGGTGCATGGTGTGCCTTCCTTTGCAGTGCTTGGGGAGGGTGTGGGGGGTAGTATGACTATATGATTAGACTGCTTGCCTCCCACCAAGGCGAACCAGGTTCAATCCCCGGTCGGGTTATTCTTATATTTTCGCAAGTGGGAATTGTACCGGACAATGCGGCTGGTCAGCGGGTTTTCTCTGGGATCTCCCGTTTCCCCTGTGCATGCATTCCAGCTCTGTTCCATTCTCACCTCATTGCACACTCGTTGGCTCTCAAGACCTCATTAAGAGCTGCCCAAATCTCTCAACTCAACTTTGCAGTGCTCAGTTTGGCTTGTTGCTCTCCAGTTCTCGTGTTTCGCAAACTTTGTTCTGCCCACTAAGTGCACACTGTTTTGCAGTGGTTTGTGGTCAGACTAGTCTCGCAATACATCATGTAGACATAATTAGTGGAAGTGTGCTGTTTGACTGAAGCAAGTAATGTGCGTGTGTTGTACAGGTGTGAGGAAGAGGACTGTGAGATCAACGATGATGCCCTCGTCGTGTTGACTCGCATCGCCATGGAGACGTCGCTGCGATACTCCATCCAGTTGATAACCACTGCTAGCCTTGTGGCTCGTCGTCGCAAGCACCAGGAGGTCAGTCCGCTGTGCTCTATCTCTGTACACGTGCATGAGGGGTTGTGATTTTACTTTTCATGGTTAAATGAGCACTTTTGAAATCAGCACTTAAAAAATGTTAACTGACCAGTATGTTCCCAGTAAAGTTTGCAATGATGGAGGGATAAATATTTCATGTTGTAACACTGAATTAAAATTGTTAAATCAATGTTTGTTAATACTGAAATTATTTGAGGTTTTTTAAATGTATATAAGTGGGAGAATTATCAAATTTGTAAGTTATCTACTTTTTATAAATTGTTTCACAAGATTGAGGGCATGCATAAAGTGACCAGGCCCATTGCAATGTTAATTGTACAACACATGGTGGAAGAATACACAGTGTGCATACAAGTACATCTTAAGCAGGGCTTTCAAAAGTGCTCATGTTATTGTGAACAGTCTTTGGGAATAAGATTTTATGGTTTTATTTTTAGCTTAATTTCATTTTTATAATTTAAGATTTTGGACAGAATGGAAAGGTTTGGGTGGCTCTTGAACAAGTGGTTTTGAGAGCTGATGAGTGTGAAGTAAGGTGGGTATGGAGCAGTGATGGGATGCAAGGGAAGGAAAATGAGATCCGGAGAGGTACCTGCCTGCCAGTGGCATCTTCCAGCATAATTCCCATGTGAGAAAATCGAGAAAACAACCCTGCCAGGAATCAAACTTGGTTTGCCTTGGCAGAAAGACGAGCACTTTAGGCGCTTTGCTAACCACTCTCTCTTTAAGATTTTGGTGTTATGGTTATTTTTTTTAAATTACTTTAAATATGCTTTTTTGTAAACTATAAACACATATTCACATTAATTTTCAACTCGTAGCAATTTAAGAACTATTTAATCAAGCATAAGCATTTTATATAAATTAAAATAAAGACATATAATCACATTTAAATATTCAGCTATTTTCTAGTACACTGAGGTTTGTATACGATGTGTACAGTGGAAACACTATCCATCTAACACGGATGGATCGAAAGTCAGTGTCCACAGAAATTTTTCTGTGATCCTGACAAAATTCCTATGTAAATAATGCTAAAACAGTCAGTTTTTGCTGAACTTCAAAATTTAATTTTTACCCCATCGATCGAACAAAAATTTCTGTAGCATTAATGAAAATCACATGCTCTGATCATTTAACAACAAAGTATTAACAAACGAGTATAAGTATCCTCAAATAAAAATGGTGCTATGCATCTACTGTGTTGTACTAGTCGGTAAAATGTTGAAAAAAAAAAGAAATTATCTAATAACATATCTTTTTATAGATAGGCTATTCGCCAAAAACTTCCCACAAAATTTTACTTGTTCAATATTGATACAGGGATAACGAATGGCCAGACACGTGATACTGTACTCACCATGGCAAATACAGTACATATGGGTATGAAATATGTACTGTAGAAGTTTTATTAGATGTTCAGCAAGCAATTGCAATATTTATGGCGGCAGCCATGTTGGTAACGACCAGCAACCACAAGAAACAGCAGTGCCATATTTTCGAGATATTGATTCACGATGCGACATTGCCAACAACACTCGCAAGTTTTTCACTTGAATATTTTTTCATGAAAATTACGAATGCATATATGTATAAATGTAACTTTCCGGGCATATTTATTATAGTTAACAAAAAAGGCAATGCAAAATTAAGGAATCCATATTCATTGCACTTTATCAATCACAATATTCCAGGCATTTTTTTTCTTAGCTAGTAACTGCGGCTGTTGTTAGTTGCTCTATGGATAATATTTCAGCTATGATGGCAGCTGTTTGCTATGCACGTGGTTTCAAAAGGGGTGTTTAAATACAGTTTTTTATGAAGTTGTAAGATTCCTCGATACCCTTGATTCTTGAAGAATCTTGTAATTGAGTATCGAAAGTCCAAGAATCGAAGCTACAAAAACCAATTACTACAAATACATAACCTATCACCTTCAAAAAAACAGTTTAAAATTACTTCATTTATGCCAGTAAATGAATCACTCTTGGAAAATTATTTTGTGTGTAAAAATAAGAGATGCGGAAATAATCTGAAAATAAAACTGTACTGGCCGTGTTCAAATTTACCATTTAGTATATTAGTATTTAGTAGCTTCAGTTCGGTCGCAATTAGTTAGTTTTGTTTTTAGCAAGTTTCATTACATTAATAACTAGAGGTGTGCGGGATCCCTAACTTCGAGAATTCATAACGCTTTTCTAGTCAGGCAGGAAATAATTTTTCCCAGATATTTTTGGGAAAAATTTATGTTCACATCTGTATGTGTTCCAACTTTAACACAAGTCTGGTTTCGCGCAAGAAGCTTTGTATTGACTCTTTACGTATGCGATTATAATTTGATGAATCAAATATTGTAGAGAAAATTTTGATTCTTCCGTTTATTCACAGATTTCAACAATTGTTTTATAAGCTAAAAAAAATTTTGTACGTCATATATTATGTAACGTTAACACTACGTATTTATTGCGAAAATCAACTAAAACTGGTTGCAACTTGCACTATTAAGAAGTTACGGTAAACTATGTGCACTGATTTTGTCTTATATGCGAGCAACATCTATAAGTTACAAGTATCGATTGCTGGCTGATATGGGACGCGAGTTTCAATATACATAACCTAAACATTCATGTAGAAATAAGCTAGTACACGATGAATGTTTAATTTGACTCCAAATGTTTAACTATATTACTGAGATCTAACGTGGTGTTTTTTTTAATATAGATTTGGTTAAAATGATTTGTAACTCTCTAGCAAATTGTCTTTCTTTTTTGTTCGGAATGTGTTTGTTTTTAACTGTGTGTTGTGCTCACTCGTCGCCGGGACGTTGACAAACTCCAAACGTAGCAAATTAGTTATGTAAAAAAATATTGTTAATTTACTTAGCTACTTTAAATTTTGTTATCGATAGAGGAATTAGCTTTGTTTGTATACAGATTCGGTATGTTGCATTCATTACCTGCCCGATGATACTTAACTTCCACTGAAAGTAAATTTGAGTAAATTTGTGTCAATGTACACACATTTTACTATCAAAAATGCTATTCTTGCAAACTTTTTAATAATTTCATGTGTTGGTGAATATTTATCATGTCAAGTGGGGTTTGGAAATATTTTTGAATAAACTATCTGGATGAAACATATATATACATATATATATATATATATATATATATATATATATAAAAGTATGTTTTCAATATTATCTTATATGCCTCTTTTGAACTTTTGGAATTTCATATGAATATGCTCCCACTGTTCATGTTATATTATTTGTTAGTAATAGGCCTACTACTATTGTAGACCTAGTTTATTTAATTAAATTTCTCACCCTTCTATACAGTATTTAGTTCTATAAAGTAATTGTCTGTAACTAAAAGAATCGCGATTTTTGGAATCTAGAATTGAGAGTGGTATCGGCATCGAGATCGAGAATAGAAAAAAAGTGGAATCGTTACATCCCTAGTTATTTTTTACGTATAAGGTCAACACATCTTGGTTTCCCTGAGAACTTTATAACAGGGTTATTATAATTTGCATTGTTTTGTTTTAGTTAAACATTACAAATATATTACATATGCCTATCAATGTGTTGATCATAAAGTTTAATGAGATTGGGTTATTTTGTTTGACTAATATGTCTAGTCCACATCAACATGTCTGAATCTACAGAATTCTTATGTCAATCCCCTGAAATTATATGGATAGAGGTTCCACTGTATTCACTTTGGTAATTATCTTGGGTAAAAAGATTTTGGATATAATTTGTTTGAAGATGTGATTACAGTTTTACTTAGAAAATAGAGTGTTTTTTGTATTTCAATTTTATTTTGTGTTTTAACTTGTTTTGGTGTTATATTGGTTTTATCACTATTTGCTATATAATCTTGCCTTTAAATAGGTATAATGATTGTGTGGTCAGCATACTGTGCTTCAAAGGTCTTGTGGGTGTTACATTTCAGTTTAATCAAAATACAATTCACACGTTGGGCACTGCAGGTTGTTACATTTCAGATTAATTCACAAAAGTCGTCAGTTGTAACCTTCCATTATAAATGGGTAATCACAATTCAAAACTTCTCAACTGTTATTACACTCGTCCTTCCTGTCAAACAAATTGACAAATAAAAAAAATTTTCTTCAAACACAATAACTCAATATTATTACTCTTCCATAATTAATCATTCACATTTAAAACGTATTGCAGCAATTATTTCTTTAAATTGAATACATATTCCTCACATTTTATTATTTCCGGCCTTGCTCATGTTGTTACCTGTCCTCCGATTGGCTGTCGTCTGACCACACCACATATCTCTACCAATCAGCGATGTCGAGCCGAGAGACAGCCAGGATAGTTTTCTTTTGTGCTGTTGTTTATTTAACTATTTTTTACCGTCTTGGAAATAATGAACACTAACAAACAAAATTATATTACTGAATATCATTTAGAAACAAATGAAATATAATTACACGTTATCTCTATGTCAAACTATTAAATTAACCAAAGATTATACTGCGTTTTGGTTAACTCTTATAATAATTGAATATAATTTCCAAATTACGCTTTAAGTGACAACATAAGAAAGTATTCTGTAATCATATCTAATTAAAATATCTCTGACCAACGGCAAACATAACCCCTTAAAAACTGCACTGTTACATTAATTCCTGTGATCTTAGAAAGCTGGGGAAATACTAGCTGCATTCAGGTACTATAAGAAGCGTTGGTTAACAAAACCGTCAGAATTTTGTATTTTTTCCAATCCATGGTTGGGTATTAAGACTACGTGAAATGCCAAATAAAATAAATATAATGAAATTTTTTTTTTAAATTATACAATAAAATTTTTTGAAGTTCATAGTTTTTGCATAAGTGTTAAAATCACAAAAACAAATTTTTTTCAGTGAGCAGCAATTTACATTAAAAAAGTATAATCAGACACCCAAGCTTGTTATGTCTGTCTTAAGTAGATAAACAAATTTTTTTTCATTAAAAGTGTTTGACCTGTGATTTTAAAAGAATTTTTGAAAAATACAGTAACAATTGCTATCTGCATCTTGAAATTAAACCCTACAGTTTTTTTAGTGACTTTTATTTGTTTTTGTGTGTGTTCCATGAGCAAGTAAAATTTTGGTATTGATGTGTAGAAGTATTAATTTACTTATTAAGTTTTAATCAATTTTTGTGTATCTCAAATTATGTAATTTTCACTGATAAATATGAGAAGAGGCATAGGCCTTAATTATGTCATGCAAATCTAGACGTAATTAAAGGTTAATTGTAATACAGTTGTCAGTGGTCCTCTTGAAGCAGAAAGACTGAGTGTATGATCTTGCAGGTGGCTATAGAGGACATAAAGCGTGTGTACGCCTTGTTCCTGGATGAGGCGCGTTCCACGCAGTACCTCAAGGAGTACCAGGATGAGTTTATGTTCAATGACGTGACGAAGGATGTCATATTGGACACAGCCACGTTCTCGCTGCCCGACGGTAATACTGTTGCTCTATCTAGCTTTGCAAGTCACATCATGTGTAGTGCTAAGGGAAATTGTAGTGGAAGCAGTATATGTACAAGATTATTATCATCATAAGTTTTTCAGAGGGTTTATCAAAATATTTGACATGATATTAATAATAATTTTGAACACCTTACATTAGCTTTTAACTTCCTTTATTACTTTCCGAACACTGGAAGATAAAAAATATATTCTTTATCTTCCATAAGTGCTCCAAAAGCAATAAAGGCAGGGAATATCTAACAATGTAAGAATGAACTCTTAAAAAAATATATATATTTATGACAAAAATCTTGTAAATATATTGCTGTTGTACACAATTCCCCTTAACACACAGGGTCAATATTTTATAGTGTTATGGTCTCAGTTTTGTTTTAAAAATTGAAATTACGGTGAAACTCTATTGGTACATATGTCTTCTTTCCCCTTGAAGTGAGATAGGGAATTTAATGTTAATTTCTGTGCTTGATAAAAAATACTGTATTTTATGGCATATAAGTTTTACATTTTATTTAAAAAAATTTATTGAAAACTTGGGGTGCGACTTATAAGTGAGAAAAATTCCTCCAGCCCCGCACTAACGTGTCATTTACTACGAATTCATGGCCCGCGACTCGATTTCCAAACTTTTCAGCGAACAAAATCATTTTCATTTTGAAACCTGTGGTGTAGGTACATCGCTTTTCCATCAAGAAATTGTCGCACTTCTTCACTACCACAACATCAAAACAACACTACGTGCGGCGCAAAGACGATAAAAGAGAACGACGTGAAAGTCACGGCTAAAATTTGGTACTCAAGAACCAACGCTAATGTGCTGCTATACGCTCCACAGAAAACTTTCTGAAATAATCGATTGTCAGTTATTGAGCAAAAATCGATTCCTTTTGATTCTTTAAAAATATTTTTTTCTGTTAAGGATTGCAAAGGGAATTACGAAACGGAAATATTAAAATGTGTTCTATATTTTGCACGTTTATTTAAAACTTGCAAAGATAAACTGCAGAAATAATGAGTAGGTTTTTGCTTTTAACATAAATCATTAGAAATACTTGAAATATATAAAAAGAAAGCTCGATAAAATTTTTGTCGTAAAAATATCTCTTCAAATTAAATTACGTGTTTATAAGTTATTTCTTTTTTCCAATAAATATATAAACTCCAGCAGTCAAGGCTGCATCTCGAGCGCTATATCAGAACATTCCAGATGAACTACGTCCAACAAACTTGCAGCGCGCTGTGTCTGCGCTGTACGCTTGGCAACACCGCTTGCTTGCAAGGACAGCTGCCACACGACCTTCGCCAAGGTTGTGTGCATCAGCCACCCGTGGCGCAGGCCGTGTTTTACAGGATTTAG
The DNA here is from genome assembly GCA_002778355.1 of Clitarchus hookeri. Taxonomy (NCBI): domain Eukaryota; kingdom Metazoa; phylum Arthropoda; class Insecta; order Phasmatodea; family Phasmatidae; genus Clitarchus; species Clitarchus hookeri. The sequence continues at coordinate 37,536 of NQII01007954.1, read as the reverse complement.
AACAAGGATAAGTGCAACCTATAAACAATAAATATAATTTTTTTTTAACACCCTTTGAAAATAATGGTGCTACGTATATGCGATAAAATACGGTATGTTCTAAACTGGATTACTATTTAATCTCAAATACATTGGTAAAAAGAAGTCATGCTGCTGTGAATAATGTCTTATTTGACAATACGTTTAATCACAAAGTCAATATTTTACAGATTTTTTTAAATTATGGTAAACACCAGTTAATACAAACCTCATCCTTACAAACTCCAGAAATTCAGGATCTTTTAAGAATTTTGTTGCATATGTTTCACAGTATTTTTTTTTTTTACACATTTATCCAAAAATACTGTATACGAAACTTTTTTGCAAATATATAACATAGATTAGAAATCCTTGAAGTGCAGAAACACAGTATTAGCTTAGGTCAAAGATAATTTTCAGTTATATTATGACAAAGGTTTGTATTAGTGAACCAAACTAAAGAATGTTCTAGGCAACTGTAACATTATAACCAAGATGGACATGTTTTAACTAGGGATGTAACGATTCCACTTTTCCTCAATTCTCAATCTCGATGCCGATACCACACTTCCAAAAATTGAGATTCCTTTAGTTACGGACAATTGCTTTACAGAACTAAATACTGTATGGGAGGGTGCGAAATTTAATTAAATAAACTAGTACATTAATACATTAGTATACTGTGCACCATATAAGAAGGCCACATTCTTGACAGTTGACAATCGTTGTGCCTTTTCGTTTATGGATCCATTCGCCATCAACTCGCGTGTCAAGAATAGGCTTTGATGTGGCGAGTCAGCACGTCCAGGAGGTGCTGCTACGTAAGGCAATTGGTGAACTGCTTGGGTGGCGCTGCATTCGTAAACGGAGCTTGGTGGTCGTGTGTAGGGTCGTTCGTAAACGCGGTACACGAAATATATGTTACTTTAAAAATTATACAGAGCTCGCGGGAAAATAAAATTATTTGTATATGCCCGTAAATACGTTATTTTAAACAACAAAACTATAATATGTTTCTGGGTGTAGTTCGGGATATGAAGAACAGATGGCGTGGAAGGGCATATTGCAACAGATGGTGCACTTTTAACTCACAAGATGGCAGCACCTGGTTTGAGTGTCTGGAAACTTTGAATTTTTTCGTCACATTTGGATACGTCTCGTTTTATTGTGCATCTCATTTTGAACACCTATACATTACTATTTTATCACGAAGTTTTGTTTCTAAAACTAAAAACTGCTGCTTTAAGACCACGTAAAATAAAATGTATTAATTAATCTACAAACTCTTTCTTATACGTGTATTTTCTGCTTGTGTGATGTGCTTCGGCACTGCTCTCAGAATAGCCAACGTAATATTAACTTTTGTTCTTTCGTGCATCAGCTGATACAGGATTTTGTAAATGGCACGTTATTTGTTTTCAATATGGTAAGTTGCCACTCACTGACTGTCAGAATGTGGCCTTCTTATATGAAATGAACTTTAGTAGGCCTCTTACTAACACAAATAATATAACACTTGAACAGTCGGAGCAAATACATAAAATTCCAAAAAATTCAATGATGCATATGGTATACTATTGAAAACATATATATACACACAGGGATGGATGGATGGATGGATGGATGGATCTCTATCTATGGCCGACAGTCCAGGTGAGTAGGGGATGTTGGTATAGGGAGATGTAACATCTATAGTGTAGTGACCATGTATGCATCTTGGGGAATGGAGCCAAGGTGTCTCAGCATCCAAGAAAGTAGCCAAGCGTCCTTGACGTAGGACGAAAGTTACAGTACCATTCACCAACCCTCAACTTCTTTCAATAGTAGATTCACTGGTCGTACATACCCCATCCAAGGCAACTAGAACTGGTGNGGGGGGGGGGGGAGAGAATGGTAGAGGTGGTGTGAATTGTTGAGAGAGTGAGATGTGGAGTGGAATTGGGTGAGATGAGAGGGGTGGAATTGGGGGAGATAGGGTGAAATTGGTGGTGAGGAGATTGCGAGATGGGGTAATTTGGTGGAGGGGAGAGAGTGTGATGAAGCAGAATTGGGGAAGGGGCGAGAGAGTGTGTGATGGGGTGGATTTTGCATGGGGAGAAATAGTAGAGATGGGATGAATTGCAGGGAGAGTGAGAGATGGGGTGGATTGGTGGTAGGGGAGAGTG
>NQII01007954.1:18416-35199 GCA_002778355.1 Clitarchus hookeri | reverse complement strand
GGGTTGATGGGAAGCGTGAGTGATTGTGATGAGTGTAGGGTTTATAGGTAGGGGAAAGTGTGATGGGGTAGATTGGAAGGGATAGGGAGATACTGGTGGATTGTAGGATAAAGACACTTAATTGGGTGGATTGGAAAAGGGGAGAGTGAAATAATTGGATTGGCATAAGGGCGAGTGAAATAATTGGATTGGCAGAGGCACGCGGGGAATGCGTGATTTGGAAGAGGGGTGGTGGAGGTTTACGGTTGATTGGATGAGGGGTCGGGGAGGGTGACATGGGATTAGATGACGGGATGAAGTGGGTTGATTTGATGAGGGCAGTGGTGTGAGTTGATTGAATGAAGGGGAGAGGGGTATAGACCACTTTTGAAACCCTACTTGGTATTTACTTCTCTGTCCATTTTGTTTTCTTCTCCCATATTTAAAATTATTTTGCCATTGTGTATCAGTCAGGTGAAACTGTAAAATGGAAATTTTCTGCTGATACACAATTTTTTACAGCCATATGCATAATATAAAAAGAAACAGAAATGAACTACTTCAGTGTGTACAAATTTAAACATCATGCTTTTCATATATCATTAAGACACTGTTGCTACTTACACGCCACTTGGCCACTGGTTTTTTTCTTTTTTATTTAACAACCGAACCGATTATAAAAGATACAGGACAGTGTAGTGTTAATAAACATAACTATGTAGGCTCAAAATCTTTTTGCAATATACCTTGTCGTTTAGTAATGCTCAATATTTTTTTCTGTTTTCAGATGCAGTGACCATGGAAATCGAAACCAGTTGAAACCATGCATTATTTTTTATTGATTTCACATTTAGCTATATAACTCATCAGAGTATTTTTTTTTTAATGTGAAGATAATCACATTTGAGTCTAAAAGTTTTTCTACATATTGTGGCAGATTATTTGTAATCATGCAGTTTGAATGTGCCACATAGTGTTGTTTGTACAATTGTGTTGTTCTTTGACAAATATTGGTGATCTCTTCATTGGTACAGATTTATTTATTTTTGTTCTGTAAATGATTGAAGTTGCATTGCTATTTCTATAGTAAATTCTTTTTATATGCAAAAAAGTAATTTAATGTTGCTTAGTACCGGACAGCCAGTTGTTTCATCATTCAGCACAATTGAGGTGTACAAGTTAAATTTTAAAGCAGTGGAATAAATTTTTTTTTTTTATCAAATTATTGCATTACTGTGAATTCTGACCGTATGTATAAAATATTGTCTGATCACTTGTCTAAGTGATGGGGATGGCCGACTGGTTACAGGGTTCAGTTCCTGTATTTCAGGTGTGGAAATTATTCTTCCTAGGTTTTTTTTATTTTACTGCGGAAGGCAGAGGTAAACTACTGTGAACCCATTAGGCATGCAGTAGATTTAACCCCCGAGGCATGCCTAAGGTTATGTCGTCATAATTACTTTCTGAATATTAATGATTAACAATGTTGTACAAGAGGAACTTAATCCTTAGTGTAACTGTAAAAATTTTTATTTTTATTTAAATTATGTGTTGGCAGTGCCAAAAATCAACAGTAGATGAAGTTATAAATTACACGTGGCTTTGTTGTTCAGTTGAGTTTCATTTCGCTGAGCGGAAACTTTTATTGTGCTGGTGTTTACGTGGAGAAGGGGCTGCAGTTGGCGTACAGTAGGATCCCTATCATACACTTTTCTTCAGACAGTACAAAAATGGTGTATGAAAAGGGAAATAGCAAAACTGAAATTTCTAATTAGTCTAACTGACCAGCATGATGTGCTATATTATATATCATCACATTAGACATCTGCAAATATTGGCTTTAAAATTTGAATCAAATTTCTAATTATTCATGAATTTGGAATTTTTTTTCAACTAAATTTTAATACATCTCTCATAATCAAAGGATACAGTAGAACCCTGTTATAAAGTTTTTCAGTTGGTCTGCAAAAAAATGCTATGCAGGAGTTAAATATAGACATCTACAAGTGCATATCAAACAAAAATTATAGTAATTTAACATCAAATCTTAATAATAATGTAAAATACTTTTACATAAATAGGAGAAAAATATAGCATGTGGTAGATCTCAGTTACATAGGTAAATTACTGTTGAATCATGTTACAGTAAAGTCTATACAACAACTCAAGAGATTAACATTTTGATAGTTTGTTATAAGGAATTACCAACAAGAAAATATAACTGGAAGCAATATGTGAAAGTAATAAACTACAGTCAAATAAGGCATAAAGCAGTAGAAAACACATGTACATGCCGTGCAAAAACATATCCCAGTATTGTACTTAACACTAAAAAAAATTGCTACCTATAATACATATCCTATGTAGGCCTATCTGAATAATAAACACAATGTAAATGAAACAATACGTGGGAAACATGGAAAAATTACAGTATTAAGCCCTAAGTGCTAATCTTAAAATGGTCATCAATTTTGATTGAACATGTTCTGAAATTTTTTTTGCACAATATGTTCAAAATTCTAAAATATTTAAATGCTTTCTGCTGAAATGAGGCAAAACGTTTCCAAAACACTTCGGCACTGTTAACTTCAGATTGTCATGGGCCACTGGATCATCATCATCATTCTTCTTCGCTGTCCGAGGGTTGAGCTTTAGAATTTGCTAAAGTTGACGGCAGACGTGCAGCTGAGGGCAGATTGGTGTCGATCGAAGAGCATGTAAAGAGGACATTGTAATGTTCGGCCGCAGTTACACTGCCAATATTACATTGCCACTGCTCGCTCAGAAGTAGAACACGAGAGACTGTACAATGGACGCCAATTAATTATTAAATAAAGTAAAATTCCAGTGTATTTTGTTTCATACTTTTATTTATCATTTACGTGTCGCAGTTCACATACGAATTTCCGGTAGGCAGAGTACGAACCGTTCACAGATAAGTATACAAGTATAGACCAGCGCCACAGTCGTTTACAGATTATTCATGTCTCAAAACTTGCATTGCAAGACTAAGTTACGAAGGCAGGAGGGATGTTGTTCCCTCCTGGCTCCCACACCGACGGAAATAATTTGATAGAATTATTTAGGTTAAGCCGAAAAGAAATGTAGTGATAAAAGATTTAACGGTCGCGGGTGCTTGCCGGTGTGGGTGAAGTTCTTCACACCCAATGCGTCTTCTCCGACGGTTGGTTACTTTTTCTTTTTTAGGTGATAGACACCACTAGTATTTATTATGCAGGCCTATCGCCCCCTTCTCCTACGATAAGAGCGCAACATTTGGCATCTGCCAGCAGCGTCATCCAAAATTGCACTGTATCCCGCTCTCAACACGTTATCGAAACTTCGTTGTACACACTAAAACTGTTGATGCCGTCAACATACAGATAAACGAACTTCTAGTATAAAATTTGTCCGACGCAACCTGAAAGTTTTTAGATAATGCTGATGCTTCACAAAAACTGAAAACTACGATGTTTGAAACAAAACGACAACAGTCCACCCGATAACCGTAAAACGGCACACGTCTGCCGGATAAACAAACTATCACGGGAAACAAACCACCGCGGCTTTAATTTTGAAACCCTATAAAAATATTACGAAGCTTAGCAAACCTTAAGAAAAACGAACGAAATTGAAACATGTGTCCCGAAAATTAAGAACATTGCGTCATTACATTACCCCTCTCGGTTTGGGATAGATTTTGAAGAAATCTTTCCCAAAGCGAAACCTATCTTGTATGATGCTGTTCTGTAAACCACTGTGCCTCTGCTCTTTGACAACAATTTACATATGACATGGTAATCAAGTAATAACAAAAAATATCACTTAATTAACTCTTGACAAAATTATTTACCTCACCTGTTGAGTAACAAGATATTGATGGGAATGCTGGAAGAAAATCACACCATACCGGTTTCAATTAGTTACCGGTTGTTACAATTTGTTGTGGTTGAGGGTGTATTTCCACCTGTGCCATCGATTCTTCATTGTGGGTTGCTGCCCTTTGGTCTCAGCACACACCTTTCCAAAAGGGGACTCAGGTCTGCCCAAAACTATACAAACGCCACTGCGACTGCCTCTCACTAGACCAGTGCTGACAAAAAACAAAGGTCCCAGACCTGTCCCAATCCAAATACATTCACTTTGTGCCACTGATCACAGGACACCATAAACTGCAGCAACATCTCCTATGTGTCAATATTCTTAAGGCTCAATACTATACAACACCTGAACCTTTGGGAATTAATGTAACATTTAATGCATCCTTAATTAATATTCCTTATAATTCCTATTGTCAACTCTTTGTGTAAAATAACAGTATTTACTTCTAAATGTTTCACAATTTTCAAAAAAAAATTAAAACTTATAAACTTTTATAAAGCACTTCCGGTTCGGTACTCTGCATTAATAAATCACTTAGTTACAATTACACAGTAGCACATGACAGCTTGAGCTTCCATCACATAATTGCAAAGGTATATCTAAATTCACCAAATTTTCACTAGTACACTTTACGATAATTATATTGTTAGAACATTTTCGTTAGATTAATTAGCAATTTCTACAAAATGCTTACCAATTGCCTTTTCTTCAATAGTCAGTTAAAGTAGTAAAATTTTAGAACATGTTAACAAAATATTATTATATTAACTTTTACATATTTTGAAATAAAACACTACTTATATTTAAAGAAAATTTACAAATGTTCTTTTAAAAATAAAACCTTGCATGTATATGCACAGTACAAGATATACTGATAAACTAATATTTTCACCCAAGGCAATGTCCAACTTAACAATTAACAAAATCACTAAATTTCAAATAAAATACTCTGTGTAAATTATTCTGAAATTACTTCTAACTGAGCAAATACTTTTCCAAGACAAAACCCACCTAAACTGAATTACAAAAATGCAATGCAAAAGAGCACCCTATTCTGATATGCAGTTGCCTTGAACCACTTAACCTGTATTGCTAATTACTCTTACAAAACATAATGATAATCCACTACCTAGTAACACAACCTCAATCATTAGCACTTAAATCATCAGGACTAAAATTTTCTTAAAATTTTTTTTAATAAGTGTATTAGTCATTCTAAAATTCAACATTCCCACGACACTGTACGCACTTCACATGGTGTCCTTGTGTACAGGGCTTAGTGCTGTTCATTACTTACACTTACCCATTCACAATGTAATGATAGTTACAATCTTGATTATTATATATTCACTATCCCTTTGCCTATTAGTTCCTTAACACACATTTGCTTCTTTCTGGCATAAAAATTATAAAATACTAGTTTTAAACATTATTACACTGTAAATTTATTGTAAAATTCCTTTTTAAAACATATTGACAGTAACACACAGTCTCACAATTATTAATTCTTACCAAATAACCATGTACAGGTCAGCAATCTGAACTCTGTTCCTATCCACCAAAACCTAATCCTTTATTCTCTATTGCCTCTCCCAAGGCTGAAGAAGGGAAATGTGATAATTTACTCCATGTTTCTGGTATACGTTATGGCCTACTTTCTCTTCTATCACACATGGTCCTTCATACAGTAGGAACAATTTGTGAAATTCCTTGTGCTCTGAAGATGATAGAGTTTTATTTTGTATTAATACCTTATCCCCTTTCTTTAACACAATGGGGTTATGTTTCCTATCATTCCTTTCTTTTCTCTTTGCAGTCTTCAATACTAACCTTTTGTTTACTCTTTGAAATTTGACTGCTAGATAGGTGTTTACTTGCAGTGGAAACTCACCAATTTAGTTAACTGTGATTCTGGCTGCTGCGCTTTAATTAACTCTACAGGTGTATACCCTGTGCTGTCGTGGTGCACGTTATTCAAAAGGTGCTCAATTTCTGCTACCTTTCCTACCCACGAGCTATGGTTCTCATGGCAGAAAACTCTAAACAGCCTCCCCAATTCCCTCATTACTCTCTCGGTGGGGTTTGCTGAAGGATGGTACACCGAGGTATATCCTACCTGTATTCCTAACAGATTCTCTAGTGCTACTCTCCATTTTCTACTCCGAAACTGTGTTCCATTATCCGATATTACCTTCTTGGGCATTCCTACCTCTAGTACATACTTATCAGTAATTATTTTGGTAACCGCCTTAGCAGATGCCTGCCTTAATGGGTATAATTTGACAAATTTTGGAAAAACATCTAAAACTACCAGTAAATATTTCATACCCTGGTGCCCAGCTGGCATTGGACCAAACAAGTCTACTGTCACTACCTCAAACGGTTCTTTAGCCAAGACATGTTGCATAGTCCCATAACTCCTAAGGTTTGGTATCTTTGTTTTTGCACACAAGAGGCATTCTTTGATACTCTTAGCTACTCAACGATAAATATTTCTTACCCAACAAAATTCTTGTATAAATTTGACTGTTTTAGCAATTCCAAAATGGCCACATTCTACATGTGCCTTTACACATATCTCATCTGCCAAATTATCAGGAATACACAACACCCATTGCTCTTCCCCTATTACTTTCCTCCTAAATAGGATTCCATTTTGAATAACAAATAAGTCCGATATTACATCCCTACAATTTCCTGACTTTATTTCCTCCAACACTTTCGCATNTATTTTGCATCTCTAACTATTGCCTGGTTCAATTGACCTACCAATCCCTGGTACAATGCTACTTGTTTTTTAGATGCCCTAAGAAAAAACTCTTTCTCCAAAGATCTATCCTCCCCCTGGCACCTGGATAATGCATCTGCTACAACTTGTGTTTTTCCTGGTACATACTGTATATTCAGATCATATTCTTGTAAGGCCAAAATCCACCTAGTTATCCTTCCATGCAACAATTTCCATGACCCGATATGGCACAATGCCTTATGGTCAGTTTGGACTTTAGTCGGTTTACCAAAAATGTATGTTCTAAATTTTTGTGTCGCAAAAACCAAACTAAGCAATTCCTTTTCAGTTACCGTATAGTTTAACTCAGCTGTGTTGAGAGCTCTACTAGCAAAAACAATTGGTTTCTGTTCATTATCCTCGTACTGGAAAAGTACTGCTCCTACAGCCTTATCTGAAGCATCACAAGTAATGTAAAATTTCTGGTTTAACCTAGGGTGATGTAAAATAACTGATGATACTAACTTTTCTTTCAATTTCTCTAAAGCTTGCTGTTGCTCTATTCCCCAAACCCATGTTTTTCCTTTCTGCATTAATTCTCGTAATGGTGAACAAATTTCACTAAAGTTTGCTATGTGCCTTCTGAAAAAGTTCAAAAATCCTATTAATCGCTCAAGTGGTTTTCTATTTGAAGTTATTGGGTAATTAAAAATAGCCTTCATTTTGTCTGGGTCAACTTTTATTCCCTGTGGAGTTACCACATTTCCTAAAAAATGAATTTCTTCCTTTAGAAATTCTGACTTATCCAAATTAACTGTTAATCCCCCTTCATTTAGTTTCTTAAGAACCATTTGTAACTGTAAACAATGTTCATTAAACTCCCTTGAAGCAATCAGTATATCTACATACACAGTTGCAAATCCTAATACTTCAGGTCCTAATACCTGTTCTAATCCTCTAATGAAGTGACTTACGGAAACATTTAATCCAAATGGTAGGCGTGTAAAACAATATGATGTTCCTACTCTCTTCCTTCAAGGGAATTTGCCAATAAGAAGCAACCAGGTCTATTTTAGAAAAATATTGACAGCCTTTAAATTTTTGTAATAATTCCTCCATGGGTGCAGGTGCCTCCCTGTCTGGTACTACAGTGGAACCCTCTTATAAGGTTCTTCAGGGGTCCACAAGAAAGTGACACTATAAGCAGGAAAACCTTATAAGAGGGAAACACAAAAATTCAAGAATCTGGACACCAAAAGATATAAAATTATGCACCGTAATAAACACACAACTTTACATAATGAACAAAACAAATATTTCTTTTAAATACATAATCTTTTAAGAAATTTTATCTCCTGGTTGCAAAATCATAAAATAAGTATACGAGCAAAAGATTACTGTACATGCAAAACAAGCACAATTGTTCGTGGCAGTTTGTCTCCTGGTTGCATCAATGATTCGATTCAGAGTAGTCACTGGGATTTCCAAATTCCGAGGAATTGCTGTGCGTGTTCTACCCGGATTACGGTCCACGTGCTTGATTAAGATTAACTTTTCAGCTAATGAAAATGTTTGTTTTTTCTTAGAGGCACTCATTTTAATTTTTCACTAAAACTGTTTCAAGGATGAATTAATTTTCACTACATAAATATTAACTGGGCATGTGCAAAGGTCGTTTTTTAAATGTGAAGCTAAGTCGAAGCGAAGCTTGCATTATGCGAAGGAATTTCGAAGAACAATCGGAGCTGAAGGATTAAAAAATATATATNGACTAGAAAAATCGTGCATTATAGGCGGGAAAACCTTTTAAACGGGAACCTTATAAGCGGGTTCTACTGTATAATAGTGTTTAATTTTCCCATCTTTTTTCCTGACTACAACTAACGAGTTTGAATACTCTGAAGGATGTCTTTCGATTATTTGACACTTTACCATTCTCTGAATGTCTTTATTTACTGCAAGTCGAACTGCATATGGTACAGGGTACGGCTTAATTGCAAAAGGTTTGTGTTCTTTTACTATTAACTCACATTCATACCTTTTGTTTAATCCTGGAAAATTTGAAAAAACCTTTCTTTCTGACTCTAGAACATTATTGATTGTATTTGCCATGTCTGAAGTAATTCCCCTACCTGCTTTAATATACTGAAACTTATTATTGATTGTGTCCTCTCTTTACGCTTCTTCTGTTAACCAAAATTCAATTGACTGTCATAGGTTGATATTTCCTTGCCCATATTTTCCTTCAATTATTCTTAACTGTAATGGTTTTCTACCCCCCTGTTCTTCACAAAATGGAATTACTGTTTCACCCCCCATTAGTTGTATTGTTTTATTGGCATAGTTAATAATAGCTTGATATTGTCTCAACCAATCAGACCCTATTACTGCCTCAATACTCAATCCCTTGACCACTAAAAAACTTATCCAAAAACACTGTTGTCCAAATGTTATTTCTATCATTACTTGTCTTTTCACATTTTCATTTCTGACCCCTGTTGTGCCCACTATAGTTACATTTGAAACTGCACTACTAGGTAAATCTGACTTAATGATTTACTTTAATAGTGCTCTCACATTGTTCTGACATAGCAGTGACTTCGCTTCCAGAATCAACTAATATAGGTAACATCTGCTCTTTCCCTGCAACTGTCCCTATTATCACTGGACATCCATTATTTTGACCATTTTCATTTTCCCATTCTGTTCCTATTAATTCTGATCCTGATTTAATGAAATTTTGAGTAGACACACCAGCAATTTGTCTCTCGCAACTATTTTCTGCCCATGCTACTATTGTATTTGTTTTGTGGCTTACTGTTTGAAAGTTTATCTCTATATTGTGGAATTCCTTTCGTAGACTTCCCTGAAATTCTTTCATCTCTTGTTGTGTTACAATCGTTTCCTTTACTTGTCTGTTCTCATTTTCTAGCCTAGTAATTAGACTACCAATTTAATTTACCTGCGTTTGCAGAACTACGACCGACTGTTTATTTTCTGTTAACTTAACCTCTAATGCTTGTGTTGTTTCAAAAGTTTTAATACCCAACTGCTCTACCTGTTCTTTAGTTTCCTGTATTCTATTTTCACACTGTATTGTCATTTGTAGCCCCCAGTTTTCGAGCCTGTTCAATTCTGCAAATCTATTCTCACTCTTCTGGTTAAACTCCTGTTGTCCCTGTCTTGACTATCAGTTCCCTGTGACGTATCTGGGGCATTTCCCGTATCTATTTCCTCTCTTATTACTTCACTATCTGCTATTTCTTCGTGTAGGCCTACTTCGCTGTCTGAATAATGCGCCATTTCTATTCCCAATTGGTTTTTTTACATATCCTATATATAATTCCGTATCAGACTGGCTACGAGTTCTTATCAAATTATGTGACATGACCTTTAACCTTTGTTTTATAAAAAGAATACAATTCTTAACCTAGATAACTAAACAGAAACCTAGATAACTAAACAGAAACCTAGATAACCCAACAGAAGACGTTATTTGTTTTGATGGCTTCACTGATGATGTGACGATTTCTTACCATTTGCTGTTGTTGATGAATGATGTCTCGTATCTGAAACTTGGGCGTCGTGCTGCTGTAAACCTGGAACTGCTGGTAACTTGACGTGTTGATTTCGCAGATTCATTTTCACGTGGTATTATTCGTTGGGCGCCATTTTGTAACGTTCGGCCGCAGTTACTCTGCCGATGTTAAATTGCCACTGCTCGCTCAGAAGTAGAACACGAGACTCTGTACAATGGGCGCCAATTAATTATTAAATAAAGTAAAATTCCAGAGTATTTTGTTCCATACTTTTATTTATCATTTACATGTCAACAGTTCACATACAAATTTCCGGTATGCAGAGTACAACCAGTTCACAGATAAATATACAAGTATAGACCAGCTAAGTTACAAAGGCAGGAGAGATGTTGTTCCCTCCTGGCACCCAAACGACATCCCACACCGGCGGAAATAATTTGATTATTTAGGTTAAGCCGAAAAGAAATGTAGTGATTAAAGATTTAACGGTCGCAGGTGCTTGCCGGTGTGGGTGAAGTTCTTCACGCCCAATGCGTCTTCTCCGATGGTTGGTTACTTTTTCTTTTTTAGGCGATAGACACCACTAGTATTTATTATGCAGGCCTATCGCCCCCTTCTACGATAAGGGCGCAACATTTGGCATCTGCCAGCAGTATCATCCACAACTGCGCTGTGTCCCGCTCTCAACACGTTATCGTAACTGACATGTTAACGAAACTTCGTTGTACACACTAAAACTGCGCCGGAGGAACTAAAACTGTCAATGCCGTCAACATACAGATAAACGAACTTCTAGTATAAAATTTGTACGACGCAGCCTGAAAGTTTTTAGATAATGCTGACGCTTTACAAAAACTGAAAACTACGATGTTTGAAACAACAAAATGGCCATGGCAACTCCACTTGCCGGGGCGGCCACCACAAAATCACCGAAACCATGGTCACCAGCACACCTGGACAACACCATGGACGAGCCGCAGCCACCTAAAAACCACCGCCTACACCCACACAGATGGAGCAAGGCCCCCCAGCCCACCATCAAGGACGCCACCACAGGGCGCCAAAATCAGGTTCATCAAACAGCTGGTAAGCCAGCACACCAACTTCCCTCATCTCACAGCACCAAATGTCTCGTACCACCATCAACTTCAACCCTCTCAACACCACAACATACCCTCCCTCTTCCAAACCCCTATCATCATTGATGGCCCTTAACTGGACGGCTTCTACGCACCACCAAAGCGGAAGGTTACAAAAAGACACCACTCGGACTCTTCCGACAACCCATCACTAACGCTCTCCAACCAATTCAACCCACTTATAGACCAGGACGACCTTGACGATACCGCCCTCTCCTACAACCTTATCCAGAGCTCCTACACCCACCCATTCTCAGGTCCTGAAAAAGCAGAAACCCAGCTCGGCCACCTAACTCCCAAAAACCCCACGGCCAGTCTTCTCACTCCATCCACAAACCCCTTCAATGCAGCACCTGGAAACCCCCCTCCAAGTAACCTCCATAAATGGCCGCACATCAATCTACACAAACTCCCCACGCGACCATCCCTACCTCTTTGACCACCTGACGAAGACCGGCTGTAAAACCTACACCCACCGATGCTAGGACGAGAAAGCAGACCACATCGTTATTAAGCGACTACTAACAACTGTGACGATCGACGAGGTGAAGGAAAAGCTCAAAAACCAAGAGCTCCCCTTCGCCTCAGTAACCAAACATAAGTCTGCCCCAGAAGCTGCGACTGCAGCATTTCTGGTGACGACGAACGCGCTGGGGGAAAGAAGTACACCCTACTTCCGCATGAGGGCACTGGGACATTTCATCGCCCAGGTGGAGCGTTCAAGGGTTTTCAGGGGGTTTCCCAGTGCTATCGTTGCCAAGGACTGGGGCACTCATCAGACAGATGTCAACGTGACGTAAGGTGCTTCCGCTGCTTCACACCACACTGTGTTAGAGACTGTCCAACCAAACACGACACCGCCTTCAAAGGCAAACGTATTTCATGTGTCGGAAAACACTTCGCCACATCCAAATAATGTCCCAATATCACTGCCTACATCCGTTGCCACTCTGCCAAACCCACCATGACCTGTGCCACCAACTCTCCACGCACCACAACCCACACCAACCAGTCTCACACTCGCCAAGCCCCTCCAACCACTCCAAACACCCCCACACAGCAAAGCTCAGAATCCCTCCTTACTCCCATCCTAGAAATCGTCCAGATGTTTAAAACCTATCTTCCTCTCATTCGATCTACCATGTCATCTATCTCCCTAGCCACTGACCCCCTCAATAAACTAGAAATCTTCATAAACTCCATTCTGTCCGCTTACGATGGATACTGCCTCTCCCCGTAAGATTCTCCTCTGGAACCGGACCTCTGTCACATCCTACACTCCCAGTCTCCTGATATCACCATCCTTACCGAAAGATGGTTTTCTCCTAAACCCCTCTCACTATCCCAGGATACACAGTCCACCGCTCCGACTATGAGGGTCCTGGACGTTGGAGTGTTCGGGAGGGTGGTTTGGAGTGGCCATCCTGATCCGCTCATCACTCTCTCACCACCGCAGACAAATTCCTACCTCCCCGCGGTCGCGGTGCGGATGCATGGTGGTACATACCCACTGACCCTAATTGCCCTTTACCTCCCACCCAACCACCCCTTTCCCAGTGCAGACGTTCTCGCCCTTGGTCGGCTGGACTCTCACGTCGTGCTGGCCAGAGACTTGAACGCCACACATCCTTCCTGGGGCTGCCCGACCGTGAACTGCAGAGGCAGCTCCCTCTACCAATTCCTATACACTGCCACACTATTCCTCCAAGCCCCCACCGCCCCCACCCAACGGAACCGGAGACCCAGCATCATAGATTTCACCCTCACCACCTACCTCCCTATCATAACCAACCTCCGCACCATCACCACCGACACCTCTGATCATATCCCAATCACCGGACTCCTCCATTACCACCCCCAAACAAACCCACACCTTCCCCGCTATGACTTCCCTAAAGCTGTCTGGCCTGGCTTCCAACAAGCAATCTCTGCCTCCATTGACCTCACCCTTCCTTTTCTCACAACCGAGGACATAGATCATCATACCACCACCCTCACCCCCATAATCCACTCTGCTGAAGAAACCCATGTACCTGCACCATTCCCTTCCCTCCCAGCATCCGCAACTTACACTCCCTCCGAGACAGCTTCCGCACCAAATGGCAGGCCACCCGCTGGTGGTGTGGTGCTCTTGTGAATCATGTCGGACGCTGGTAAAGCAAGCAACTGGAAGTGATAACTAATAATGTTGACTGCTACGAAGAGCTACATCACACATGGAACGATTGTAGTTACGATGATGAAATCTGCTTACAAAGTCGCAATGCTGTTGTGCTTTACCATACGATGGAGTTGAGAGATATGGCAGATCAAGAAAGATACAAGAACCAGAATCAGAAGTGGAAGCTCTTAGGGAAATAACAACTTTGAGCAAGGAGCTCGTCTACTACATTGCAACATCAGAATATGAAAAATATCCCTCGGTGGAAAGGGCAAATAAGTTCAGAAACACCCCCTCTTCAGAGGAAGGGGCCACCAGGTGGTGGCGGAGTGGAATGCCGAGAGGGAGATAAAACACCTACAATCCCTCTCCACCACAACAGGCTCACTCTGGTCCTTCGTCCACAACCTACGAGCTGGTTCTACCTCCATCCCTCCCCTCAACCCACCCAAAGGTCCGGTGGAAACAGCAGAGGAGAGATCCGAAGCTGTGGCCGCCCACCTGCACTCCACCTTTCGCCCTGCACACCACACTTCCATTTCCTTCTCGGAATCCTCAGATGAAGAGGGTACTCCCTCCCCACTTTCACACCATGTCACGTTACCCCTCCGCCCGTTATGCCCCACCATCGCACTAACTACACCCACCAAAATCCACCACCACACTCCGTCGTTCCGCAGCCCCTGGAGGGGAATCCATACCTGCTCCCCTCCTCCGTGCACTCCCTCAGAAAGCCACCATCCTTCTCACCAAAATCATTAATGCCATCATTCTCCAAGGTCATGGCCAGAGCTTTTTATTCTGCTCTCCACACCCTTCTCTTACCCAATATATCGGCCACAAACATCCCCCCGCATCTCATCCACATTCTCTGCTCTTTCCTGGAGGGCCACACCTTCCAGGTGAGATTGGAGGGTCACCTCTCCTCCACCTGACCGACCCCTGCCAGTGTCCCCCAAGGTTCCATCCTGACCCCAATCCTTTTCTCACTCTTCATAGCCGACATTTCTCCTCCACCTGGCACCCACATAGTCCAGTATGCAAACGACACCTGCATGCTGGCATCCTCAGTACACCAGCAGATGCTTATCGACTGCCTCAACTCCCAATTCCTCAACCAATCCAAAACCCAAGCCTTCCTCTTTTCCCAACAACACACAGACCCGGAAATTCACCCCAAATTCCCACACTCACCAATCCCCTGGCCACCCATAGTCCGCTACCTAGGTGTTACCCTAGACCACAAATTCACTTTCATCCCACACCTGTCCACAATCACCACAAAAACCAGATCTGCCATGGCCCAACTCACCCCTCTACTCAAACCATCATCTGGCACCCCACTCCAAATCCGCACTCAATGCCTATCTATCACCACTCCTCACATATGCCTGCCCTACCTGGTCTCACTAATTCAATTACAACCTCCATCCGCATAACCCTCGGCCTACCGAGGGTAACCCTCTGCCAAACCCTTCTCACCCAATCTAACCTACCCCACATCCTTGCAACCATCACCGACCGTTTCAAAGCCAAACTCCCCGCTCACCCAAACCCCCTCATCAGCCAGATGACCAACCCACCAATTTCACACCACCCCAGACGCCCACTACATAGTACTAACCACCTCAAAGACAATAGTACAGATTCTGACCACGACAGATGATGATGGGGGCCCGAACCCGACATCACTACCTCTTAACAAAGGAATGTACAAATGTATGTATGTATGTATGTAAAAACTTGTAACCTAGGATATAAGCAATGTATTTTTAATTATAATTTTATTCTATACTGATTAAAGTGTAACTATCAATATGTAAAGATCCCACCCTCCCTATCCTTGCAGTTGTGTCAAAACATCCTGCATTGTAGACGCTTCCCTCTTTAAAATTGTAATAACTTTAACAAACAAATATTTTTAAATCATGTAAGATAATAGCTATAAAACTTTAGTGTTGGCAAGTTGTTTTATTAATGTAATGTATTCTGTGGCCTTGCAGAAAAAAATATTTTTTGGAAGGGCAAGGGATACTCTCCCCAGCCAAAAAAAGGGGAAAAAAAAAGAAAAAAAAAAAAAATATATATATACACCTTAATTGTTTCCTGTCTTGGGTGTTAACTCCCATTCAAATTTGTATTTTTTCTCTTGCTGTTTAAATCTGTGTTGTTATTATCGTCAATTCCCGCATTCTATGCATGGTGCTGTCCTATGTGGGGCTCTTTAAATTCTATTTAAATATTGTAATTTTTCCCTGAATTGTGTGTAACTCCATTTAAATTTGTACTTTCTCTTACTGTTTCCCTAATAGTTTCGATGTTCGTATAATTTTGTACTTACCATTGTAATTTTATCACTGTTTCGGGTCTCCCTAAGCACCTATTTCTTACCTTACCGCATGTGGTTCGCCTCTGGGTACTTTCCCGTTTGGACCGTGCGGTACTGCCCTATGTGGCTTATCTCCTCTCTTGGTTTTGCTCACTGTCCTTAGAGCTTATTCACTTTCATTATCGTACTTTTAATAATTTTAGTGTATTCATTATAGCTCCATGCTTTGCTGGGATTTCCTAGTATCCTTGCACGTGCGGTTCCCCAGGGGTGTCTTTCCCGCTTAAGCCCGCCGCACATGCCCACACTCGCATTGGCCGTCACGAGCTGCGTGCGAGTGGCAGTATTTAAAACCTATGGCGCAGTACCAAACTCCGCATTTGCTCTCACGTGTCGACGCAGGCACGTACATGAGCGTGTACGCGCGTGTCGGCTAGGTGACCGAGACATTGTTTTCGAGTGGCAGTGGCGCAAGTGTTTGCAAAATGGAGGAACTCATTGAAGCTGTTCGAAGCGAAAAATGTTTATACGACGTAAAACACCCAGATTATATGAATACAAAATTAAAGGATTCTATTTGGAAACGAATCGCAGAGGCGCTGTATCTCAAGAATGGTAAGTATTATTTGTATAAATCTTACTGATATTATAAATGAACTGAAAATGTTGTGTAGGTAGATATGAAATTCTAACATTTATTTAATATACTCATATGTGCATTTTACAAAATGATTAAAAGTTCCATTGTTATTTGTTGTATTAATTGTCGAACCATATCAATACGCGCCCCATTGCACGCTGTGGTTTTGCTAGGTCACTCGTCCTTCTACGGAGTTAAAATAATCCGTAAATTGGTCTCTTATTTCAAATGCTCTTTTCGAAACGCGTCCTCTCAATGGAGGCAAAGGCAGTAATTGTTGAAAATTTGGTAAATTATCATTTTCCAGGTCCAGGTCCTCATTCATATTTTTACTTATACGTTTTGTGCGTAAATAGTTATGCAAGACACAACACGCCATAACAATT
>NQII01007954.1:0-17973 GCA_002778355.1 Clitarchus hookeri | reverse complement strand
CCACATTCTTCCTATTCACAGAACAGTGATGCAAGATCATATTATTCATCATATACGCCTTCTCCTATAGAACAACAGCCACAGGAAGATGGAACACCAAATATTATAATCACTCGGGATAATGAACTGAACTTGGNACTTTTTCATTTTTTTATTAGTATGTATGAGACTACGAAAAGATTGCCGCCACTATCTCAACACAATATTAAAACACACATATTTTCATTGGTGTCCCAAGAAGAATCTAATAACTTGGTGGAATATTCGCCTCGCCCACATTCTTCCTATTCACAGAACAGTGATGCAAGATCATATTATTCATCATATACGCCTTCTCCTGCAGAACAACAGCCACATAGTGATGCAGGAACATATTATACGTCTACTCCTATAGAACAACAGCCACAGGAAGATGGAACACCAAATATTATAATCACTCGGGATAATGAACTGAACTTGGTACAACTTGACAGTTCTGGAAATATGTTTGCGCACTCGTCAAACTCTTTAAATTAAATTTATAAAATATTATTGTGCTTTGAATAGTTCCATTTCATTTGTAATTGTTTACCTACATAATAAACTTACCTTAAGAAAACGGCCAATTTTTCTTCAGTACTAATTCGTTCATGACCACCATATCCTTGATCTTCTAAATCTGAAGCAATCATCGCATGTACTTCTTTAAAATCGTCCCTATTCATTCTAAAATAATTGTTAAATTTGTCGTCTGAAAACTCAGAAGTTAATTTGAATTCTCCATGTGTTTTCCTTTTGGACATGTAAGAGCTCTTCCATATTTTTTTTTCGGATGATTTCCTTATTAACAATAATCTATTTAAAAACTCGTTATCACTGTCGGATTCTGAACTTAAATCAATCGCGTCCATCTTGTTTCGTTTTCGTCTACGGAATGGCAGAAGAGACACCGACTGATGTACGACTCGTGAAAGCAAATGCGGACACACACGTGTCCACCAATGTCAATGCGACGTTGGCGCAGTATCGTGAACGAGTGCGAGTGTGGGCATGTGCGGCAGGGCTTAGTGTGTGCGCCAACGCCCTGTTGGCCCGCATAATTTTCGAATTTTTTCCCCTATAATAACTTTGTGTTTATACATGTTTATGTATGTTCATATCAGTGTTTACTTATTATAGTGTTTATGTACCAGTTAATGTGTTTCCTGCTATCCCGCGTTAATATATGTATATTCATAGGCAGTAATCCGTCGGGTAATTTTTCCGTCTGTGCACGGATCAGCAGTCCCTAAGGGGTGTGCTCAACGTATTTTTTCTAGTATCTTTGTAATTCGTGTTTACTTTTCCAGTTTCTCGGTACATATCCTTTTGCTCAGTCTTAATTGTATATTTAGTAGAATAGCCGTTTTCTGTAACCTCATCTTTCGTTTTCATTCCAGCAATAAAATCTCCAGTCTCTAGTGACTTCCTTTTATGTTACTAATAACTATCGCTGCCAATCTTGCATAATCCTTATTATACACCACACTTCCATCACAGGGGGTGTTGGCACGCATCCATTTGTTCAGTCTGTTCAATGGTTAGTCCATACCGACCACGCCAATGATTTTTTCCCGTTCCTCCCCCTTTTTATTAGTTATATTTTTTCCCCAAATCTTTAGTGGGACCCATATCTATGGTTAAGCGAGCGCCTCAGCCCCACAGAGTACATTTACTTTTGCTATTACACCAACATCTATGACTGTGCGGGCACCTCAACCTGCAACTCACAACATTTACGTTCTTTTACTTTCTTGTTTTCCTCCCTAAAACGTAATCTTGCAATCAATTCTTTATTTATTACAATAACATCCATGGTCGTGCGGGCACCTCAGTCCCGCAGCTCACACTAAATCCGCTATAAAGCTTACCCCTTTCCTTTTTATTATGTAATTTCAGCTACTATTCACATTCACACCTATGGTTGTGCGAGTGCCTTAGCCCCGCGGCTGACAACACCAACTCTAGTTTACTCCTTACTCCCCTTAAACACAACTTTTCGAATGTTCCTTTTACCATTTTATACATTCTGTATTCACAAATTTTTTCCTGTTTAATTCTCCCCGTTTAATTTTTTCTTCGTACAATTTCAGTATTTTCAGCATATAATGGGGTTTCTTAGTCCCCCTTCGTCCCTGCCTTAAAGCGTCCCCCTTTCCCTTCTTCATTTCTATACTTCCTGTATAATTCCACCTTCCGCTTTTCATTGCATGGGTTTATTATTTTTTTTTTTATATTCCTTCCGCCTCGTATCTTCTGTTTACTAATCCTTGTTTTTTAATTTTTTTTTTATCTTTCAGTTGCAGTGTTGCCATCTTTAAAATTTTTGTAGAAGAGCGTATATACGCTGGAATACATGAGTCAAATTTTTCAATGTTCATGTTATCTATTTATTCCAATTATTAACAGTGACATTTTATGCAATAGAAACCTATTAAATCGATCAATCAAAAACCGGCCACCACACTGAGGATGCCTGCCCCATCATAAAAAAAAACCCCCATCTGCAGAAATTTGCAACGAAACGCACCCACCTTCCTCAAAACTGTGTCCGCAGTATCTAGAAATTGTTCAAAAGAGACAAACAGTTGCAGAAAAATCCGGGGCGCAACCCCACATCTCGAAGCCAGTTCCTGCTCCGGCCAGGAATCTGGCTATGTACCTGAAAATAATCGACGCGAGAAACCTCCCTCGCAAACACTCTTCGCACAGGCGATCAATGGGCGTCCTCGAACCATTCACGTCCCCATTCAAACCCTCGTAGCTTCCTATGAATACACACCACCTGTGTACCACCTCCCCCCTCCACCAACCCAATCCCAACCTACAACCTCACATACTCCTAGTGACATGAGGTCGGCCTTGCAGCATCTGCATGATCTCATACAGTTCCTCAAAGAAGCCAATTTCACTGCTATGATGGTGCATTTCCGGCCCAGCATGCAGCGAGCGAGAGCTACTGCGAATGCAACCGAGAAATCCATGATTCTTCTAACCCAGGCAAGTTTCGGAGGCCCTTAAATGGTCTCACGACCCCCAGTAGTCCATGGTACCCTTTTCTTACTGTACTGGAACAGTAAGGGTGTTTTTCCACAATTATACGAGCTCGATACGTACAGGGTGGATATTGCTCTAACACATGAAACAAAGTTAAAACCAAACACTGTACTATAAAAAAATTATATAACTTTCCGAAATGACAGGTTAACTCAAAGCGGGGTGCACCTTAATCCTAGTAAATAATAAATTTTAACACCACATAAATAAAGACCCGGACTGTGAACACGTAGAATCCACATCAATTGATATAAATACTGCGCCAGACCATCTAACTATAATTCCCGTCAATATCTCCCCTAATAAACCACTTACACAGGAAGATCTAGACAAACTAATAAACCAGCCATATCCGTTTATAATAGCAGATGACTAATGCTAAACACACTCACTGGCAATGCAATGCTGATACCACAGCAGGTAAAACTCTCTTTTCCCACGCACAAAGCACTCCACATATAATAATAGCCTCATACGAACCCACACACTTTTCCCCAAATACAAGTCATCACCCCAGCATAACCAATTTATTAATAACGAACGTAAACAACCCAGACATTAAAATGGATGTGCTACATGAACTAGACTCAGATCACCTGCCAGTACTTTGTAATATAGATGCACAAAGTTTAACATATCAAAACCCCACTCTTGTTAAAACCCCAGTAACTGACTGGCAGGCTTTTAAAATAGGATTAGAAGAAACTTTTGACCATGAAAATATTCCAATCACATTCCAGCATGATATAGATCCGGCCATAGAATTGCTAACAACCATAAAATTAATTCTTAAAAATAACACAACATTTCTAAACATAAGAGAATTCCTGCGTCAAAACTTTCCTGAAATAGACATCCTCTTAATAGATAAAAGACAGGCTAGGCATGATTATCAGCAACTCAGAACACAGGAATCCAAAAATAAATACTATAAACCAAATAAAAAGCTTTGAACAGAAATAAATAACCTCAGCATAAATAAATGGGAAACATTCGTCACCGAGCTCGCAGATAACCCACAAAATTTTTGGATCATCTCCAGCAAACTAACAGCATTAAGTAGCAAACTCCCGTCAATACCAATATTCACAGCAAACGGATTAAAATATAACACGGAGGACAAAGAAGATGCAATAGCTGACTCACTAGAAGACCAATTCTCACTAAACAATGATCTCTGTGACATCAATTTTTGCTAGAGATATAAATACAACCATAAATCATTTTTTAAATAAACAACCCACAACTGACCCGGAACCAGTTACATTCCCAGAACTTCTTTTCACCCTAAAAATAGTAAAAGCAAAAAAGACACCGGGGCCAAACACAATAAAATACCAAACTTTAAAAAATTTACCCTACCCAGTACTGTGTTTTATAATAGATGTTAAAAAATATAAATACTACCCCACAGACTGGAAAACTTCTAAAATAATTACACTACCCAAAAACCAGGAAGAACCCCTCGTACCCACAAAACTGGCAGCCAATATCACTTCTCAGCTCGCTGAGTAAGATATTCGAAAATATGCTGCTAACTAAGCTCAAACGCACGCTGAAATTGGTGGCATAATTCCGGACATCCAAATACGGATTTAAAGCCCAAAACTCAACCGTTCACGCACTCACAAAGTTTGCAACAGATAAAAGGCCTCCTGCAAAAACTTATAAATTTCCGCTTCCCAGATTGATATATACATCATCTAAACAACTAGTTTCTAAACAGACAATTTTACGTCAGTATTGATTGACAATTCTAATTCCTCTACCCGCCAGCTCACTGCAGGAGTGCCACAAGGTTATGCACTTTCACCGTTCTTAAATAATATATTTACTGCTGATATCCTGCACTCCCACTGTTCAGTACAAATGTACGCGGATGGTGCAGTCATTTTTGCACACGACAAAAGCCATCTTTATACACACATATACATACAGATACACCTCGACGAGCTGAGCCAGTGGTTTGACTGCTGGAAGATAAAAATAAATGCAGAGAAAAGTCAGGCTTTACTATGAACCCGCCGACGAAAGTTTGAAGCTAAAACATCAGAATATAATAATATAGATACATCCTTCTCTAACACCGCAAAATATCTACGGTTAATAATATATACTAAACTGCACTGGGACACCCATATAAAACGCACAAAACAACTTGCATATGCAAAATTAAGTAAACCACACTGGAGAGCCAAAAAAACTGGTATAGACATGCGTATGCAAATAACAGAGGTATGAAACCAATCAGAGTAACGCAATGCGGTCGGCAGCATCTATATAAGATAAAAAGCGTCTGGCAGAGTTGCTAGATCGGTTACTGCTGCTACAATGGCAGGTTATCAAATCAAGATTTTAGTGAGTTTGAACGTGGTGTTATAGACGGCGCACGAGAGATGGGACATAATATCTCTGAGGTAGCAATAAAATTTGGATTTTCGCGTACGACCATTTCACGAGTGTACCTTGAATATCGGGAATCCGGTAAAACATCAAATCTTCGACATCGCTGGGGCCGGAGAAATGTTGTGAACGAACGGGACAAACGACGACTGACGAGAATCATTAAACGTGATAGACGTGCTACCCTTTCTCAAATTGGCGCAGATTTCAATGCTGGGGCATCAACAAGTGCCAGCGTGCAGACTATTTAACGGACCATCATTGATATGGGCTTTCGGAGCCGAGACCCACTCGTGTACCGTTGTTGACTGCACGACAAAGCTTTACACCTCGCCTGGGCCCGCCAACACCGCCATTGGACTGTTGATGACTGGAAACACGTTGCCTGGTCTGACCAGTCTCGTTTCCAATTGTATCGGGCGGATGGACGTGTGCGGGTATGGAGACATCCTCATGAATCCATGGACCCTACATGTCAACAGGAGACTGTTCAAGCTGGTGGAGGCTCTGTCATGGTATGGGGCATGTGCAGTTGGCGTGAAATGGGACCCCTGATACGTCTAGATACGACTCTGATAGGAGACAGATTCGTAAGCATCCTGTCCGATCACCTGCACTCATTCATGTCCATTGTGCATTCTGATGGACGTGGACAATTCCAGCAGGACAATACGACACTCCACACGTCGAGAGTTGCTACCGAGTGGCTCCAGGAACACACTTCTGACGTTACACACTTCCATTGGCCACCTAAATCACCAGACATGAACATTGAGCATATCCGGGATGCCTTGCAACGTACTGTTCAGAAGAGATCTCCACCGCCTAGTACTCCTATGGATTTATGGACTACCCTGCAGGATTCATGGTGTGAATTGCCTCCTGCATAACTTCAGACATTAGTCGAGTCCATGCCACATCGTCTTGCGGCACTTCTGTGTGCTCGCGGGGGCCCTACATGATATTAGGCAGGTGTACCAGTTGAAACACAAATTTTCTGCAACACTAAATTTAAACATTTGATACAAGAGTCGGCTTGCACACAAACACACACAAATTTAAAACCCACTGAAACTACAAATACACACCAGATTCCAACTAAACCTACACAAACACGCTCCCCAGGCTCACCTGTCTATTAGCAAAGCGCAGGAACTTCTGTCGTTTCAGAAATTCCATGCGATCATGCAGGAGATACCTAGCTACACACACTCCAACACCAAAACATTTTATAAATTAATTATACACCAGATTACACAATGGGCAGACCAGACCAAGACACAACAACAATTTTTAGCCACAACATTATTTTTACAGAAAGCACTGCTGCTTCTACACTAAACTCAGCAAACCACAGATACACAGTAATGGCAGCACAATGCCACTCAAACACACACAAAAACCGCATTCTCATCTGGAATGCCAGGAGGCTTGCTTACAAAAAAACATGAATTGTCTGCCTACATGCACGACACACATACGCAGATTGCAGTAATCACAGAAACACATTTTCAACCAAACAAAAAACATAGAATCACAAATTACTATATTTACAGACAAGACAGAGATACGCAAGGAGGGAGTTTTGCCATTCTCATTTATCGCTCCATTCGCCATCATACCCACCCACTTCCACAGCTCCAACACACAGAAGCCACAACCATTCGCATTTTCATTCACAATCATCCAGTAACAATTATAGCTGCATACTACATCCCTCCACCACTAGTTACAAGCGAAATAGACATGCTATTACAAGTATCTCCAAGAGTGCTTATAGCAGGCGATTTGAACGCCAAACATCCAGACTGACACTCCAATAAAGTCAACACTCATGGCAGAATAATGCACAGACAGGCCAGCACACACACATATATCGCAGATGCACCAAACACACCAACATTCATCCCAGACCTCCCACATCATGCACCGGATATTATCCTGAACAAGGGAAATAATTTCCAGTACAGACTGTACACCGACACAGCACTTTCCATCCCTGTTCTCATGGACATTCACCACTCATCTCGCCCTCAACTCGCACTTCGCAGCCTTGGCATTGAAGGAGGCTTGTGTTGCGGGGAAAATGGGGAGGGGACCTCCGATGGCCAAGCATCACATTACTCAATATCACCCATGAAACCATACTACAATTTTCATTCATTTCACCGAGTTCATAAAACTCCCAAGGTAAATGGAGAGGCCTTTCAGGCCTAAGCACATTGACCCGTAAGTATCCACGAGATATATATTTTTATTAGGGGAGCGGGCCCCCTATAAACTTGGCAACTTAGCCGCACAGCTCAGTCTGCCACGAGACACCGTCTGTTACAGTAGTAATTTAGAACTCCCAAGGTGCTCCCCCAGCAATAAAACATAAACTAAATAACTAATACATTTCTTTAAACAACACAAGACTGGCCGGGGGTTTCAATAAACTCCCGTCTAGCCTATAACTAAACCTGGTTATTCAAAAAACCGAAAGGGACAATACTAGGTTGCAGCCTCACTGCTACCTCCTACCACGGTCTCTGTGCAGGCAGAGTCGGAGGAAGGTTAAATGTTAATGGGAACCAGGGCTTGCTGGGGGAACCCAGCTTGCCCTAGCATCAAATCAAACTAGGCCCAAGAAAAAAATTTTATGGGAGAGGTGGGGGAGGGGGTTAGCTTCTCTTTGCCACCTCGTTTCAAATGCAAGACAACTGGGTCGACAAGAGCCCCTCACAGGGCTTGTACTACCCCCGCGATGAGGAGCTTGCTCCGGTGATGCAAAGCCCCATACGCCTACAAGGAAGGGATTTCATGCAAGGAGACATGCATCACGTCAAAGGAGGATTGGGCTGCCATGGCCTGCTTTTGGCCCAGACAACCTCCCTAAGTGTACTTATAGCTAAACTATATTTAAAAGAGAAAGGGAAAAACCGGCACATTCAAAAAACTCTTTCGACAGGAAAGAATTAAAAAATTGTTTCATGCATTATCATGTTTACAGAAAATGCTACAGGAGACAGAGGATAGGAATCTAGCTCTTTATTATGATAGGAAGAATTCCTAGTAGAGAGGGGGTGGGTAACTTTCCTTCAATTGGCGCTGGTTTAACCAGAGTAACACTTGCGCATCACTCTGGTGGGGGGAGAGCGCAATTAGGCAGGTCCCCCTCGAATCCGGATCTCCAGTGGATCCTGAAACTCAAACGAAAAATAGAATTAGCTGTCGGCGAGTGCCAGCAAGCTAGCACAAACCGACTTTTTCATAATCCTTCACAAGATGGTAATTTGCCTGAAAGAAGAGGTTACTCTTAACCTAATTAACTTAAACTTAAGTTGAGTCCTCGAGGCCTGTTCAAGTTCTATGAGTCAAGACTCTTAGAAACTTGAGATGAATTATGCTAACATTATATATTATATGCAGCCTGTGGCCATCGGTAGGATTACTCCCGTATGCCTGACTGAAGGTCTGACACACAAACATACAGCTCCTATTAATTATGAGATTAAATACGCACGCATCTTATTGTGAACAGTAATTAATTTATACTAACAATCTATCCTAAAAGCTGTGCAGAAGCTAACATAATAGGCCTGGCTGTGTGTTACAAGCAGGGCTAAGGAGGCCTGTGCGCCAGAAGCGATTTTGCCCGCTTATAGCGCTGAGTTATGAGAGGATTTGTGTGTACCTCACTTGATTTATAAAAACGCTCGGTTTGCCTGTGAATAACTTCGTCCAGCATTTCTTGTTTTAATTCGGCGTGCAAGCATCTAGTAGTCATATACCTGGGTGCATTGGCAGCCAATCTGAGGCATTTATTTTGCACCCCTTGTAATGAATGCAAGTGAGTTTGTGCACAGTACGCCCAAGCGGGCGCTGCATAAGTGATAATGGGGCGAATCAATGTCTGATATAATCGTATCCCATTATTCTGTGACAAACCTGAGCCACTGACTAGAAGGGGATATAAGGCTGACATGCGCGCATATGCTAAGTTCCTCTTAGCTTCAACATGGCGGCGCCATGTCAGCCTTTTATCCATAATAAGGCCAAGGTATTTTACCTCATCTTTAAATGGAATATCCTCCCCAAAGAGAGTAAGATGTGGCAGATTGGGAGGAATATTCCTTCAAGTGAAAACTACAGACTGGCATTTTCCCACATTTATTTTAATTCGCCACAGGCGGAAATAATTCTCTAGCTCATTGAGCTGTGCCTGCGCGTGCTGAGTGGCAACTTCAGCTCTGCGAGATTCCGTATAAATTACTGTGTCATCAGCATAAATTCCTAAATTAATATGCCAGTTATGGGGGTGCGGAATATCGTGGGTATAAATATTATACAATACTGGACCTAATATGCTGCCCTGGGGGACACCTGCCCTAATGATTTTATTTTGTGAGGTCGCTCCCTCAATAGAAACGGTAAATGAGCGCCTGTCTAAATATGAAGCTAATAATTTTATGTAGCAATCAGGGAAGTTATTTTCGTACAATTTATACAGTAACCCTGCATGGAAAACCCTGTCAAAAGCCTTTCCTACATCTAAGAATACAGCGACGGTGTAATGACGCCAGTTAAAGGTAGTAGTTATAAGCTCGCTTAGTCTCACGAGCTGATGAACGGTAGAGTGAGCTTTCCTGAAGCCAAACTACTCGTCAGGGAAAATATTAGCAACGCGAATGTGATTTTCAAGGCGCCGCACACAAGGCCGGATTGCTAATTTACGAGGACAAAAATCATATTTATGTTTTGTATGACTATTTGACTTGGCGAAGTTTAAACTTGAACTTTTTGATGTGAATATGAACAAAAAAGAACCTTTTAAGATTTTGTAGGGGGGTTTCACTACCCCTAAAAAAAAATAAAACAAGAAATTTATTTTTGTTTTTTTATTTACACGAATACAAAGGGGTACCTTAATTTAAATCATATGCTCTAAATATCATCCTCGTGTTCATCAGATTCATCCTCATCTTCGTTCACATGGTCCTCAACTCCGCTGAGAAATGTAGGCACCTGCAATATTCCAACTACGACATCATTGAAAACTTTTTTTTTTCTTATGTTTGCAATTATAGTATCTGAAGATATAAGCATCCAGTGGAAAATGTCTGTATTTGTATTTATTCGAGATGTCTTTCTTGAGTGAGACTGTCAATTTTTTGTAGTCTTTGTGTTTGGCTTCTATTATGTCTTCCGATAGTTGTCCCACGGGTAACGCAAGAGATTTTATTATATCAGCTCTGTGGATCAAAATCTTTTGTACACCTGCACTCATTCTGTACCAACTATAAAGATTGACCGCCATTTTAGCTGTGGTATAGCAATATGCACCAAATTTTTCTTCACTTATATAATGGCCAAATGAAATCGCACATAAAATATTTGAAAATCGTTTAATCAACGTTTGCGAGATTCCTGTTATTCGGGATACTTGCTCAGAGTTTTTGAAAAACTTTCTAGCCGTGTTTCCATCATTACTATTACTTCCTCCTTTTTTTGGTTGGTCGACAACAAGCCCCATTTCTTTGAAAAAATCGTTGCAGATAGTTTTCTTCCTTTCTTTAACCAATTCTTGTGCTTCTTTGCCTCTGGCTTGCCGTAGCTTTAGTTCTAATTTATAAGATATATGTAGTAAATATTCGTAGCATCTCAGATTAGCATGCAAGATAGAAAGACCAAATCGGTATGTATTTGTGTCAACTGCTCTTCTTTTAACATTTTGTAAATCATTCATTAAAACTGGTGTGGCTTTGCAAACGTTACAAGCTTGTGTGCTTTTTGTTTCAGTTAAAACATTTATCGTTTTGCTAGCTAGCATTGTGCAATTCAGAATGTGCTTGAAATGGATTGTTCTGTCTCCCAAAACAATGGATGTAGGTGCCAATTGCTTTATTTGCTTCTCAATGTTATTATACTCCTCTTTAGTGTTCTCGTAATTCTCTTTTTTTAATTTAAACAAAATTGGACGATAATATCTTGAAGACGGAGTGTGATTTTTCCAGTAGATTTTCTTGTTTCCTTCTTTCCCTTCTAAGACCTCCAGAGGCGCCATGGTACATAATATTATGTTTGAATCAGTGTAAATTGAATTATTGGTAAAGTTTTGCTTGTATATGCTGTGCCCTCCACTACCATCTAAGCCCCACTTATAATAGACATCTAACGTGCCGTTGTTTTCGTGCATATTGTTTAAAATAACGTCTGAGTGTACTTCTGCTAGTCTCTTTATAGTGTGGTCCACTAGATCTTGTAAAGGCACCACAGCTTCATTTTCTGTTATTTCCATATTTAGCGGATAACACTTATTTTTTTGCATCTGCCACCACATGGTAGGAAGGGAATATATCAGCCGCTCTTTTTTTTGCCCCTAGCCGCGTTGTCACATAGTCTTCCTTCGTTAAGCTTAGATCCACTATGAGACCTAAAGCTTCTTCAGCACTGTAAGGCACAACACTTTTAAAAGATGTATGAGCCTGTTTCATCCTTTTTAACCTTTTCGGGGTAGAATTTATTGCAAGTTTCATAACTTGAGCTGCCGTCCTCTTGCCAGATTTTACCAAGCTTGATTCAGCCGCAGAACAAAGCTTTTCGGGGGTAAGACGCGAGACATAACTGTTAAGCATTCTTCTCTTACTTCGGTCGCAACTAACTTAAAATTCTTTTTTCGGTCTTCCTCGCCTTTTTTTCCGAAGAAGTAGGTTGTGGTAAGGTTGTTCCATGCGTTGAATGCATCTCCGGGAGCTTAAACTCTTTATTGAGCCAATTTGCGTGCTTGTCCTTGAAGCGGTCATGCATATATTTATTTTCTCGCCATTGTGTCACAAACTCTTTCACGACATCTTTTAAATGTTTTACGAATGTCTCAGATGGGTCAATTACGCTTATTTGGTCCACTATGTACTGTACTAATCATTCATTACATTTTAATGACGAAAATTAAAAAAAACGAGCGTCTCTTAACACTAAAAACAGTTCATTTCTATGAAACTTTCTCTCCTGCAGAGTAGGGTGAGCGCAACTACCTGGAAATAAACAGCTTTATTTAATAAACAGACAGTGAAGGGGACCGGTTTTTTTATTTTTTGTAATTCTTATGAGTTGTCACTTAGGAATTGTAACATGTAATGGAACTACGTGGAACTTTTTGTGAAAAGTCTGCAAACTAAATAAATTATATCTATTTTTTTTCCTAGAAAATTTGTCTTTTTTCAAATTGATGTAACTTCCTGATTTATTGAAACAATTCACAAAAACCAATAATAATAAGAAATACGCACCTGACGCTTCACCTTCCATGTTTTAAACTTCACTTTTTTCGGATACAGAACACAACACAAGCGCAGTTACTCCGTCAAAGTTATGGGCGCTACTGGTTCACGCTTGCCGTGCGAGAAACAGTGACGCAAAGCCCGCCAGCACCGACTATTGTGCTGCTTCCTCGAATCTTTTTTTATTGCGGTTCTGTCTGTTTACTATTCTACTACCTGATACCAAGTGTTTTTTTTATTTTAAAGCAACAAAATTTTTCATTTTTATCCTCGTAAATGAGCAATCCGGCCTTGTGTGCGCCGCAATAAAACACGCTCGTGGATCTTAGAAAGCGAACTGAGGAGACTAATAGGACGGTAATTCTGTACTTGTATCGGGTCTTTGCCCGGCTTGGGAAATACTATAACTGAGGCGCATTTCCAGGAAGTGGGAAAATAATCGAGATTAAAACTCGCATTAATGCACTCCGCTGTAGCTTCAAGTATACTGTCAGGCAGATGATTGAGAACTATAGCCTGCAGGGAGTCAAACCCAGTTCCTTAGCGTGGCTTCATTCGTTTAATTATTCTTTTTACCTCGTCGGCATGCGTGGGTTCTGGCTCGGCAGCTGAAGGCTGCCGCAAACGCACTCAGAGGTTCCTATGAATGTGAGCCACAAACGCTGGATCTGAGGAATCAGCATTGGGCTGGAAAGCTAGTTCTAAATGATTGGCCACAGCCTCAGCTTTTTGCTGGGGCGTGTAGGCCGTGCCTGCAGTGCCTTGAAGAGGCGGGATTTGGTCGCGCTTCTTTGTAAACGCCTTAGTCATGCGCCTCAGACTGTTATCTGAAGTGTATAAGTGGGATAATTTGTCATTCCAAATTTCCGTTTGCCAGATTCTGATATCACTGTCAATTTGCTCTCTAAGGTCGTTTATTTGGGCTTTAATTAGCCTGGTTTGAAACCGAGAATAGCACCTGCGCAGCTTGTTTTTCCGCGAGATCAAATCCCTGATATTATCAGGCAGTGTATCTGCGCGAGTCCGCTGGGTTTTTTCCAGGACAAAATTAGTAATTCCCGTCTGAATTATCTCTGCGACATGAATTACAGCAGAGTCTAATTCCTCGGGGGTACTGACAAGAGCTGGCAGATATATTGTATCGTCCAGGTATTCCTTAAAGCCGGGCCAGTTCGCATTCTTATAGTCTTTAACTTTACGAATTGGAATGTTGTCAGTTTCAAAATTATTAAACAACATGCGGACAGGGTAATGGTCCGAAGCCAATTCATGGAGCACTTCTAATTGTAAGGTCATATGAAGGCCTTCATTAAGCACGATATCTAGTATATCAGGCCTCTGATTAATTGATGGCTGAAAAGTAGGTTCGCTGGGCGCATTAATACAATAATTATGCAGCTCCTAATGTCTAAATAAACTACTCCCATTGGCTGTACGCGCGAGACAGCCCCAAGAGGAATGTTTAGCATTTAAATTGCCGACAGCGAGTAAAACAGGTGAAGAAGTCATTAATTGATTTAAATCTGCGCGTAAAAGAGTGCGTCCTGGTGGGCAGTAAACAGAATAAATAGAGACCTGTTGTCTTCCTAACCTTAATTTAATACCCACTGCTTCTAGTTTATCAAGTTCTAGTATTTTCACTGGAGAAAAAGCGATAGTATGGTGTATTAAAATTAATACTCCGCCACCATACTGGTCCCTATCTGATCGATAACATTTAAATCCGGGAATAGAAAATCTAATTTGTGGGTGTAAATGAGTTTCGTTAACTGCAATAATAGGAGTCTGGTGCCGAGAAATGAAATCTATCAACTTACGTTTGTTATTGTGAACGCCACGAGCATTCCAATAAACAATATTATTAATAATATTAAAACTAAGAGAAGACAGATTGACAGTCCGCCCTCTCGCTAACATTAAGGCTTAGGGAGAGCCAAAAGGGCAAAGCCAACCAGAGCCTGGCATTTGTCATCCTGGCTCGTGGCTAGATCCGTCCAGATGGAGAGGAGAGTGAAAAGGCTTTCCAGCAACTGCACGAGAGCTGGAGTGCCTTGGGCCTTAGGACACGACTTTATTAGGTTAAATAAAATAGGTGTCGGAACTGCGGGTGCGGTCCGGGACAGAAGCTGGCTTCCCATTGGTCGGCGCCTGATTGGGCGCATTCTTCCTCGAGATGCCAAGGAGAGAGGAGCTCCCGATTGGAGCAGCTGCAGTGAGGCCAGGAGGCAGTTCCAAGAATCGTGCACAACAACAGTTCCAGGAAGCCGAGTAGCGACCTCTTTGAGTGTCTGGGCCTGGGAAGTGAGCCTTCTAGCCCAGGCGCACAGGCAAGCAGAGGTTTCTGTGAGTATACCAGGCTGTGGCTAGAGCTCTAGCAGCTCCTCAGGCCTAGCCCCTTCCCTGGTAAAAGGGGAGGAGGTCAGCGAACCACAGCCAAGGTTGTTAGGCGCGCAGCAGCCCACAGCTAAGGCAGCTGCCCTCCTGCTCTCGCTTAGCGAAGGGCAGGAGCACAAACATATTTAATCCCCTATATATCCCGATTTTTTCTTGTATTGTTTAGTTTTATTCTATTGTATTTATATTTTATATTATAATGGACCTGGGAGACGCAGAATTCCCGGAATTTTCGCCCGTTGTGGGATCCCTTGCAAGTAGGGCCAACAGGCGACATAACAAGGCGACCAGTGACACAAAATCAATTGTAAATGTCGCTGAAGGGCCTGGATTTAAATTTGTATCTCCGACTATACCACCAAAGCAGCTCAGGGCAGGCAGAAGAGCTACGAGAAGCTTCACGACTGCTCGCAGGCGATTGGCGATTCAGGCCAGCCAATCAGGTGGCGAGAAGAGCCCCGGTTCGGCCGGCCGCCGCCAGGGGCGCCAGGTGCACGCATCGCGGCTCCAAAAGGCGGGGAGCAGCTGTGAGGAGGCCGACGAGAACTCAGAGAACTTCGAGACTGGCCAGCCTACCTGCCTGCAGACATCTGATGTGCCTGCCTCTACCTTGGCCTACGAGAACTGCTCACTGCCTGCCCTGCTGCCAACACCAGTAACCCCGACAGCGACTGAGGGAGGAGAGGGCACTCCTCGTTTGTAGGTGTTCGCCTCGGGAGGCCTTCTTGCCACTCCAACAATACCTCCAAGAATGGAGGCAGGTCCTTAGACCAAGGAGAGGCAGGGGTGGGGAGTAATCCCCAAGCTGGCCGGAGCTCTCTTCCCTATGCCACTCCAAAGCAGTCCCGACAGGCCTCTGGCAAGGGCGGGCCTTTCAAAGGCGCTGCCAGAGAACCCCTGCCCAACAGAGTTCCCTCACACATGAGACCCCCACACCAGCCACAACCCAGTATTGGTGGCACAACATCAAAGGACAGGCGTGTCACCATCCATGTGTTCTCGGTCCGTGCCTCTCTACTCCACTCCATCTTCACAGAGGCTGGAATCACCGAGCTGCAGTATGAACCCGCACCCCGGAGCATCAGGGCAGTTCGCTGTCATCTTGGCGGACGAACTGGTGTTTCGAAGAGCCCAGGCTGCGCTTCGGAAGTCCAGCATCGGGTACGCCCAGTTCACTCGTCAGGAGAAACGTCCCCTGCGAGCCGTCCTGGGCGGACTCCCGGCTGGTGAAGATGTCGACCTCATCAAGCGACAACTGGCGCAGCATGTGAAGGTCCAGGTGGTGCAGCAGATGACCAGCCGGCGCACCAAGCAGCAGCTCGGCCTCTACAAGGTGGAAGTGGAGGTTGAGGTTGAGGGCGAACCTGAGGACACACTGGCACAGCTGAAGGCCATTCCGCAAATACTGGGCATGTCTCGCCTACACTGG
This sequence comes from Clitarchus hookeri, assembly GCA_002778355.1. Taxonomy (NCBI): domain Eukaryota; kingdom Metazoa; phylum Arthropoda; class Insecta; order Phasmatodea; family Phasmatidae; genus Clitarchus; species Clitarchus hookeri. The sequence goes on along the minus strand of NQII01007954.1, from coordinate 1,410 downwards.
AACCACTACATACCACCCCCAGGCCCCGTGCAGTGTTTCCGGTGCCAGAAACTGGGACATACAAGCCACCAGTGCGAATGCGCGGAGTGCTGTGGTGGGAACCATCCCTGCCGCGAGTGCACACATGAAAAGTCCACGTGCGCACTCTGTGGGCAGGAACACTCGGCGGCTTACAGCCAGTGCCCGGTGAAGCTGCGCTGGGCCAGACTCAGGGCTGCACCACAGCTCGACATAGAACCACGAATACAGCAAACTGTTCCAGATGTAACAGAACCAAGAAAACCATCAGTATTCACACGAGTTAGCTCAACACAGCAGCCCAATATGGGCAAAAAGCTATTTTCAGAAATAATCAAACCACAAACACAACCAAGTAAACCCATTATGCAGAAACCAAAACAAACTAAGCCAAGCATAAAAAACACACCAGTTCTCCCACTGAGACACACATACTACAAACTCCGGTATTCTCCAATAGTAAACAGACACATCTGCCACCTAAAGAGCCAACTCGCACACACAAGCAATTAAAATCTGCTGAAAACACCAACACACATCAGAATTTCACCAAACATACTACACAAACACGCCAGGCTCCTCTGCCTACTAGTAAGGCGAAGGAACTTCTGTTGTTTCAGAAGTTCCATGCGATTATGCAGGAGATCCCTGGCTACACCGATTCCAACACTAAGACATTCTATGAACTTATAAATCCATCAGATTATACAATGGGCAGACAACACCAAGACACTTCAACAACAGTTTTTATCCACGACACTTTTCCTTCAGAAAGCACTGCTGCTGNAATCCATCAGATTATGCAATGGGCAGACAACACCAAGACACTTCAACAACAGTTTTTATCCACGACACTTTTCCTTCAGAAAGCACTGCTGCTGCTACAACAAAGCCAACAAAACACAGAAACACAATAATGGCAGCACAACACACACACACCCCGCATTCCCATCTGAAATAACAGGGGCCTGCCTGCCCACATATAATACACACATCACCAAGAGACAAGGCTGGTGTGGTGGCACACTATATTAAGCTGTCATCGTCCTGTAAATAGCTGTATATAATATAATATCCACGACTAAGCCTAACATGGCTATAAGTATGTTTATTTAGTATATTATTTTGACACAAGTCTACGATTTAATGTGCGTATGTAATGTATGAATGAATGGAGGAATGAATGAATAAAAAACAAAATTAAAATTAAAAAACCCAATAAAAATTGAAAAAATTGTGTGAATTGTGCATATGCTCAGTGTTTATGTCATGATGTTCCAGGCTGCACACCCGCATAATTCTGGGGGCCTTGGTTAAGCCCCACTGTCTCTGGTAGAGCGTGGGTGTGCTGGCCTGGCTCGTGGCTTCCCTGGAGCCGCCCTGCCTTTCTTC